>JARJDX010007100.1:0-15672 GCA_030264735.1 Gymnusa sp. GC000175
CACACACACACACACACACACACACACACACACACACACACACACACACACACACACACACACACCCACACCCACACACCCACACGCACACCCACACCCACACACACACTCCCACACACACACACACACACACACACACACACACACACACCCACACACCCACACACACACCCACACACACTCCCACACACACACACACGCACGCAAATGTGTATGGACATAATTGATGAAGAAATATCGCGTTTTATTCGGGCTAATGCGGTAAATTAACCCACCAAAGTTGTTTTGATCCGAGCAAAAAGTTTGCAATTTTTTATCAACGTTAAACATCGTATAAGGAATTTTCTCAACCTGATATTTACAAGAGCACATTCTAAGAGTTGTAATAGATTAACAGTTTGATCAGAAATCAATTTATTTTTTATGTAAAGTCCGCATTTGACATGACATATGTTAGTAATAGTTCCTGGTTCAATGTTTGTTTTGCACGCAAGAAGTACTCTTGAACAAGATTTAGTCTTATTTTATATAAACGAGAAAAATAAATTTATTTCTAAATACATACAGTGTAATAAAATTAGCTGAATGACCCTAATTATGTAAAAATTAAAGACGAAACTCTGATCATTAGTTTTCGTCCCTAATTTAAGAAATTTCAGAAACTTTAAAACTCCTGTGTTACATTATATCCTAATTATCACCTTGATTATATTTATATTTATTTTTCACGACATTACATTACAGGTGGACCTACAGTTTAACAATTTTGAGCCTTGGAGTTAGATAATTTTTTATCTGCTTAGTTACCCCTGTTGAGGGAGGTTGGAGAGTTGAGACAGTGTATACATAAAAAAAAATACTGTTGTGAAGTTTGAACCCACAATCTTGAGTTCAGCAGTCTCTAGACTTATTATAATAGCGAGCTCAATAACACAATAACACAACGGGCCCATCTGAGGCCTATGTGAGCGTACGCTGCCACTTAAACCTAAACAAAACCTAAGCTCTATAAATTAGGGCAAACGTTAGTTATTGAAAATGTGCAATTCTGCAACTTGTATGTGTATAAAAACAATTTATTGCTTTGTTTTTAATATTTTACTATATGTATTTTATAAAATGAAGTATTCAGTGTTACAATTTAATAGGTTAAGTCAAGATTATATAAAATAATAAAACTGGCGCAGTCGGTAGGATCTTCAGCTACATATTTCTGTATTAAAGTGGATCAAAAAATCTGATTATTTGCAATAATAGGGTTTAAATAAGATAATCATAGTATTTTTTGAGGAGTACCTTGGATCAAAAAGATGTTTCAAATAAAAGTTGTAGGGCTTTTAATATCCTCCAACTTTTAATATCCTCCAACTTTTTACTAGTTCTAAAATAGAGCGAGAAAGGAGAAGGGATCAATTCGAAGGAATTGAGAACCACTGGCGAGGAAGGCAAAGACACAATACCGTATGAGATGATATTTGCGTGGTCCAAGATGGCCTATTCGTGAGGAAGAAGAAGAAGAAGAGCGAGTTGCACAGAATATGTATATGGCGTTTTCGTCAGCCATTTCATATAATTGTTATCCACTTTATCTAGTTTTTGAAGATGTTACTTTACTAGTCAGTGTTAAGATACCACTAACCAGCAATATTTCCAATTTTGAGAGCAATTTTGAGAGCAATGTTTTTGTTGAAAGGTCAGAGCTACGTTAATATTTTTGAATTTGAATACATTTTGACTTGGATTTATCTATTAGTGAATACTCATCATTTCGAAGGATGGTTTACTGCTACCAGAATATAAGCTTCTTCTCTGGATGTAAAGCTGACAACTTACATTACAGGTGGACCTACAGTTTAACGATTTTTAACCATGTAGTTAGAAGTATTTTGTAAAATGAATTACTCAGTGTAACAACTCAATGGGTTAAGTCAAGATTATATAAAATAATAAAACTGGCGCAGTCGGTAAGATCTTAAATTACCTATTTCTGCGTTAAAGTGATGATGGATCAAAAATTCGTGTTTTTCGCTAATAATAGGGTTTAAATAAGATAATCCTAGTATTACCTTGGATCAAAAAAATGTTTTAAATAAGAGTTGTTGGGTTTTTAATCTCCTACAGTTTATTGATTTTGAAACATTGAGTTTGATAATTTCTTCTTATTTTACTCCACCGTGGAGTTGTATACATGAAAAATTTTTATTGTTGTGAAGTTCGAACCCACAATTTTGACTTAAGCAGTCGCTAGACCGCCCACCTGCACTGTCCACTAGTTAAGAAAAACTTTAACTGAATATGAGCATTAAATTTTTTTTTCATTATTATTCTACTCGACTCTGGGTGTCTTGTTAGAGCTTGATTTATTATGCGCTTAATTAAAATATTTATTTCTATACTTAATTAAACGTTCTGATTTAATTATTTAGACTAGTTTCTACGCTCCAATCATTCTTGTTTTGAATCATAATATTTATTTAAAAATTTTACTTGTTTTGACATACAATTACATTCATCCAAATTTATTTTAATTTTTGACTAACATTTGACTAAATTTATTCTACAAAAAATAATCATGTCTAAAGATGGTCATTAAGACCCAAAGCGGTTACATGTAAATATTATTTAAATAAAAAATTTTAAAAAAAAATTGAAAAAAAAATTTTGAAAAAAAAAATTGGAAAAAAAATTGAAAAAAAAAAAAAATTGAGAAAGTACAAACAAAACAAATTCAACATAATTAATAATTTTTATAACCGTTTTTCAAATTTCGTATAAATCATTCGGCAAAATTAATCTTGGAATTTGATCCTATACTAATATTGACGTCAAAATTGACATTAATTACTCCTTTAAATTACCGTTTTTAATAATATTGCGACATGATATCGATAAAAAATTTAAAGACATCTCATTTAGTGTGCTATAGCTGTAATGGTTTTGGATTTTTAGCATTTTTTTTTTTAATTTATTGCTGAAATTTATTGCTAACTTCTCATCGGTGTTCTCGAGTTTTAACTAAAGTTTATGGATTTTTTCGTCTTCTTCGCCTCCTTTCCGACTCTAGAGATGTTTTTGATCTCCCTTTCCATCACAGTGCCGCCTCTTTTTCGGTTTCCTGATGAATTGGTTTAAAATTTCACAAAATAGTAAAAAAAAAAATTCATAAATTTAAAAATTTTACTAAATTTAAAGTAACATTGGGTTGTATAAAAAGGTAGTTAAGTAAAATTGATATTAATAAATAAAATTCTAATATAATATGTGAACACACGATTTAACCTGCACGAACAGCCCTAATGCCGTTTATGGCAAACAAAAGGTTCCTGCATATAAGGCAAATTCTCCAAAAAGCGACATCATTAGTGCTTCGGCATTGTCTTATGCCGAAGACTTTTATATAACAAGGCGAGTTCTCATGGAAGCGCGATGTCACTAGTCGTCACTTCAATGTCAATTATGTGCAGGATTAAGATACCATTTAAAGCGATCGCTAGAGAATGTAGTAAATAAAATACACATAAAATAATCTCCAGCACGCGCATTTATAACAAACTCTTCACGTAATTGCTGGAAAGTTGTTTTCGGTGTAACCGGCGATGTGATTTGATCCCAAGGTAAATAATATGTGGCGGATGGATAATGGGGATCTAATCTAGGAGCCCATTACATTACATGACCAGACCGCTCCCACGACCCTCAACTACCCACACACCATACAAACATCACACATGCATATCTTTAAACTTATTAATTCTCATATATTATAAAGCACCATCCCGTTTTTTGAGAACTTATCATCGTCTTCTTCGCTTCGAGTAATTCATTAAAATATGCTTGAGCTTTTTGTCTTAGGTATAATTTTTGTTATTTTGTTATTAATCTTATTAATTGCTATTTTTGTTTCAAAATTTGAATAATTTGAAAGAGTACACTAGCGCTGTAATTTTTTTTTTTTGGGGTTTTAGTCGCGTAATTTTATTAACTATAAATCACATTTGTGGTGTATTTATTATTATTATTATTATTATTATTATTATTATTTCCTATCTTCATTTTCTCGACTTTTAGTCGGAGCGTATCCGGAACTCAACAAGAGTCCTAAGGATATTTTTATTTATTATGAGGTCTAGGTCAGGACCTTTCTTAGGATTTTATTATTATTATTATTATTATTATTATAGCACATGGTACTAATTTAATCTATCCACCAGGACACAGGTACATGTTTAAACATGCTAACAATATAAAATCTTATCTTTGACCATCATCATCGATATTTCTTGTAGTCTTGTACGTTCGTTTCTAGATCTGCGGGCTCGATCTCCGCATTACCTAATTTGGATCTGTTTCACGTGTACTTCGTATAATTTTCAGGTCGTGCCGATATATCATTTAAATGTCGCCACTAAACAGAACATATTTATTATCAAATCATTTACATACGTTTATTTACCAACTGGTTTTAATTAATGGTTTATTACACGCGTGATATTTCTTTTTCCTGACATGTGAATGGATTAATTTAGAGCAAATTATTTTATGAGCACAATAAATTTTTTTTTAGTTGCGTTTTATACGCAAAATGCTGAAATATCTTTTTAGGTCGATTACCAATTAGATGCATAACCGTGATTAATGTAATTACTGAAAATTTAAATGTTGGAAAACGTCTTTAATTAAATTTAGTGCATGATTTAAGCTTAATTTTGAGCAAAATTAATTGTGGTAGAATTTAAGTCAAATTTTGAGCATAATCTTAGTCAAACTTTGGATATATTATAGTCAAACTTAAAACAGAAATAAATTTAAAGCATTATTTAAGCTAAATTTCGTGAAAAATTGGAATTTAATTTGTAATTTAGAGCACAACTTTAGTCAAACTTTGGATATATTATGGTCAAAATTAAAACAGATATAAATTTAGAGCAGTATTCAAGTCAAACTTGGAGCAAATTCAAGACGAACTAAAATCAGAATTAAGGTCAAATTTAGAACACAATTAAGGTTTAATTTAAAACAATATACAATATAAAAATTTAAAGCAAAATTAAGGTCAACTTTGAAGTAAAATTTAGGTTAAATATAGAGCAGAGTGTGAGTCAGTTTTAGAATACAATTTAAGTCAAATTTAGATTAAAATTGAAGTCAAATTTAAAGCAAAATTTAAGTAAAATAGTGAACAGAATTTAAGTTAATTTTGAAGCAAAATTTAAGCCAAATTTAGAAAAGAATTTAAACATATTCAAGTCGAACTAAGTACAAAATTTAAGTCAAATTTAAAGCGAAATTTAAATAAAATAGTGAACAAAATTTAAGTTAATTTGAAGTCGAACTAGGAACAAAATTTAAGTCAAATTTAAAGCGAAATTTAAATCAAATTTGGTGATAAATTTAAGACAAATTAAAATAAGAATTTGTATCAAATTTATAACAAAATTTAAGCCAAATTTAGAAATTAATTTTAGTAAAGTCAAATTTAGTACACAATGTAGATCAAATTTTAGTAAAATTAAAACCAAATATAAAGCAGAATTTAAGTCAAATTTTGAGCAGAAAGTTCAATAAAATTTGAAGCAAAATTTATATCGATAATAGACCACATAGACCACATGTTAAATCAAATTGTAAGCACAATTTAAGTCAAATTTAAAGCAAAATTGAAGTCAAATTCAGAGCAAAATTGTAGTCAAATTTGAAGCAAAATTAAAGTCAAATTCAGAGCAAAATTGAAGTCAAATTTAAAGCAAAATTGAAGTCCAATTCAGAGCAAAATTGATGTCAAATTTGAAGCAAAATTGAAGTCAAATATGAAGCAAAATTGAAGTCAAATTTGAAGCAAAATTGAAGTCAAATTTGAAACAAAATTAAAGTCAAAATTAAAGTCAAATTCAGAGCAAAATTGAAGTCAAATTTGAAGCAAAATTAAAGTCAAATTTAAAGCAAAATTGAAGTCCAATTCAGAGCAAAATTGATGTCAAATTCAGAGCAAAATTGAAGTCAAATTTGAAGCAAAATTGAAGTCAAATTCAGAGCAAAATTGAAGTCAAATTTAAAGCAAAATTGTAGTTAAATTTAGAACAAAATTAAAGTCAAATTTGAAGCAAAATTCAAGTTAAATTTAAAGCAAAATTGAAGTCAAATTTGAAGCAAAATTGAAGTCAAAATTGAAGTCAAATTTGAAGCAAAATTGAAGTCAAATTTGAAGCAAAATTAAAGTCAAATTTAGAACAAAATTGAAGTTAAATTTAAAGTAAAATTCAAGTCAAATTTGAAGCAAAATTCAAGTCAAATTTGAAGCAAAATTCAAGTTAAATTTGAAGCAAAATTCAAGTTAAATTTGAAGCAAAATTAAAGTCAAATTTGAAGCAAAATTTAAGTCAAACTTAAAGCAAAATTCAAGTCAAATTTAAAGCAAAATTCAAGTTACATTTGAAGCAAAATTTAAGTCAAATTTGAAGCAAAATTTAAGTCAAATTTAAAGCAAAATTCAAGTCAAATTTTAGGCAAAATTCAAGTTAAATTTGAAGAAAAATTCAAGTCAAATTTTAAGCAAAATTCAAGTTAAATTTGAAGCAAAATTCAAGTCAAATTTGAAGCAAAATTCAAGTCAAATTTGAAGCAAAATTTAAGTCAAATTTAAAGCAAAATTCAAGTCAAATTTTAAGCAAAATTCAAGTTAAATTTAAAGCAAAATTCAAGTCAAATTTGAAGCAAAATTAAAATTAAATTAAGAGCAGAATTTAAATAAAATTTAATGCAGAAGTTAAGTCAAATTAGGAGCTCAATTTAAGTCAAACTTAGACCAAGTTTTACGAGTAAAAATTAGGTAAAATTTAGAGCACAGTTGAGTCAAATTTAGAGCACAATTTGTATCCAATTTAGAGCAAAATTTAAATAAAATTTTACGCAAAATATAAATCGAATATAGAGCACAATTTCAGTAAAATCCATATTACATTCAAATTTAAAACACAATTTAGGTAAAATTTAGAGCAAATTTAAGTCAAACCATATTTAAGCATTTAAAGAAAGCGACTTTAAAACGTTAAGAAGAAGAAGAAGAAGAAGACCTTTAAATCATATTCGGAAATAGTTTAGACACCATCTTTAAAAATGTGTTGACATATTTAAAAGTCAGCTGTATTAAACTAACCTAAAAACTGACTTTTTGAAATTATTTAAACAATCTTATACCACTTTTAAAGATGTTTTAAACGATTTTTAAAGTAAAGAATAAAAATTCTAAAGCTTTGAGCAGACTTTATTTAACTATCTAAAAAATATTTTACCCCACATTTTACTAATTTTGAGATCGTTTTTAAACAATTTTGGAGATCCTTTAGTCAATTTTAAACCATTTTGAAGATGTTTTAGACAATTTTTATAATTTTAAAAAAAAAATAACTAAGTCTAGAGTGGACTATAATCAACTATCCTTAAAATCATTAAATCCAACTCTTAATCAATTTTGGAGATCGTTTTAAGACATTTTTAAACATTTTATTGGGGATATTATAAAAAACACATGTTATCCGAGTTTTAAACCAATTTTGGAGATCATTTTGTCAATTTCAAACCATTTTGAAGATGTTTTAGACAATTTTATAGGTTTTTTGAGATAATAACAAAGGCTAGAGTAGATTATAGTCAACAAGTTAAGCAATTTTGGAGATCGTTTTTAGATAATTTTAAATGCTTTTGATGATAATTAAAAAAAACATTTTATCAGACTTTTACACCAATTTTGAAGATTATTTTGTCAATTTTAAACCATTTTGAAGATGTTTTAGACAATTTTATAAGTTTTTTGAAAAAATAACAAAGTCCAGAGTAGACTTTGGTCAACTCTCCTTAAAACCATTGAATCTAACTCTTAATTAATTTTGGAGATCGCTTTTACACAATTTTAAACGTTTTTTTAAGGATATTATAAAAAACACATTTTATCCGACTTTTAAACCAATTTTGGAGATCATTTTGTCAATTTTAAATCATTTTGAAGATGTTTTAGGCAATTTTAAAGATTTTTTGAAAAAAAAGTAGACTATAGTCAACTATCCTTAAAATCATTGAATCCAACTCTTAATCAATTTTGGAGATCGTTTTAAGACAATTTTAAACGCTTTTTAGGATATTATAAAAAAAACACATTTTATCCGACTTTTAAACCAATTTTGAAGATCATTTTGTTAATTTTAAACCATTTTGAAGATGTTTTAGATAATTTTAAACCTTTCTTAAGGAAATACCAATGTCTAAAATAGACGGCATTTAAATATTCTTAGAAACATATTGTCTAACTTTAAAACCATTTTTGGAGGATTTTAAACTAAAGATTAAGATATTCTTGACTCTAGACAATTTTATTTCGTTTTTAAAGAAATCTTAGATACTCACAATCGTTTTTGATATATCTTGGACTGCAGAAAGTATAAATTTGTTTTTAGAGATATATTAGGACCTTTAAACTAGTTTGGAAGATAATTCAGTCAATTTTAGGCAATTTTTTTAAAGTCTGCAGTACACTGCATATAATAGCCAGGGTATCTGTCACGGTCAAAATATCCCAAAACACAGAAAATATAGAATGATGGAATTTGGTACACAGGCAGCCGTTAGCCCAAAAGGGTGCACGAATATCTTTTGATCCGACTTCAGGATCAAGTACTATTAAAAGAGTAAATAATAATAAATAAAACTTATGCCACCAACATTACTCTTCTTTATAAAATGTAATATCAGTTTCAACATAAAATTCATGTCGTTGATTATTCAACGGGTGTAATGCTAGTCTTTAAATAATTTTCAATTTGAATTACTTATCCACGAATTTTCTTTTCTTTTCAGCTTGCAATTGCAACGGGTTTTCTGAGCGTTGTTTCTTCGACAACGACCTTTACAAAAAAACGGGTCACGGCGGCCACTGCATAGATTGCGCTGCGAATCGCGACGGTCCAAACTGCGAACGTTGCAAAGAAAATTACTACCAACGCGAAGACCAGTATTGTATCGCTTGCAAATGCGACGCCGTGGGTTCCAGATCGCTCCAATGTAATTCCGAAGGCAAATGTCAATGCAAGCCTGGAGTAACCGGCGAAAAATGCGATCGTTGCGAAGTGAACCACTACAATTTCGGCCAAAACGGCTGCAAAAGTTGCGGATGCAGCGATGCCGGATCGGGAAACAACATTCCAAGCTGCGATCCGTACACGGGTATTTGCACATGTAAAGAAAATGTGGAAGGGAAGAGATGTAGAGAGTGCAAACCTGGATTTTTCAACTTGGATGTTGAGAATGAGTTTGGGTGCACTCCGTGCTTTTGTTACGGGCATTCTTCCGAATGCATTTCTGCTCCGGGTTATGCCAAATATCAATTGGAATCGTCCTTTACGAAAAGCTCGGAGCGTTGGAAAGCTGTGGATAGTAACAATAAAAGTGTTGAAATTCAATATAACAGTTTGACGCAAAGTTTGGGGATTTCATCCCCAGGAAGCGAAGCTGTTTATTTTCTAGCACCTGAAAGGTATTTAGGCGATCAACGCGCTTCGTACAATCAAATCCTTCAATTTACGCTTAGAATAGGCGAAAATCGCGCTGTGCCGACTCCTACGGATATAATCCTTGAAGGAGCTGGAACCTATATTACGAACCATATTTTCGCGCAGGATAATAAACTGCCTTCGATCCATGGACAGGAGTATAAATTTAGATTGCACGAGAATCAAATTTACGGTTGGTCGCCGCGTTTATCGGCGCGGGGTTTCATGTCCATCCTCACGGATTTGACGGCAATTAAAATTCGGGCCACTTACTCGCCTGGAGGTGTTGGATTTTTGGACCATGTAAAATTGGAAACAGCTTCTCGTGGAGTTGCAGGAAAAGGCGCCCAATGGGTCGAACAATGCGAATGCCCGCAAGGTAAGTCGAATTGATAAATAATCACCTTCATGCATAACCCTGTTTTGTGCAGGTTACGTCGGGCAATATTGCGAGTCATGCGCTCCAGGATACCGACATTCACCTTCATTAGGTGGTCCCTTCATGCCGTGCATTCCTTGCGATTGCAATAAACATGCGGACATTTGCGACTCCGAAACTGGTAGGTGCATTTGTCAGCACAACACGGCCGGTTTGAACTGCGAACATTGCGCCAGAGGTTATTACGGAAACGCTCTGGGTGGGACCACGAGTGATTGCCAACCGTGCGGATGTCCCAATGGAGGCGCTTGTATACAAATTGATGAAGACACGATTTGCGTGGAATGCCCGGCTGGATATACGGGTCACAGATGTGATTCTTGCTCGGATGGTTATTTCGGTGATCCTAATGGAAGATTTGGACCCAAAACACCTTGTCAACAATGCGAATGCAACTTGAATATTGATCCTAATGGAATAGGAAATTGTAACACAACTACTGGGGAATGTTTGAAATGTATTCATAATACTGGTGGAGCTAGATGTGATAAATGTCTTCCAGGTTAGAAAATTTTTTTTTTTTTAAACTTTGTCAACTTTTTATTTGTTAATGTACTTAATCACCAATTACGAAGAACCAGATACGATAAATGAAAGAAGAAATAAGTTTTTTTAATGTATCTGAAAATAAGTTTTTTTGCTAAAGCGCACATGCGTAAAACGCACATGTGCGCTCTACGCACCAAGTAAGGACACGTAAGGACGCGCATGTGCGCCATACGCATTAAAAGTCTCAAATAATAAATATGTAACAGTATTATTTGTATTTTAACTTTTAGGTTTCTATGGAGACGCTTTATCACTTCCAAAAGGTGATTGCCAACCGTGCCAGTGTTATCCAGCTGGAACAATTGAAGGCCAAGATGGTTCTCCAGTTTGTGATCAAATCACAGGAATTTGTAATTGTAAAGTTCATGTACAGGGCAAGAACTGTCACGAATGTGAAGAAGGTTATTTCAACATCATAACAGGAGACGGATGCACTTCTTGCAATTGCAACCCCGTTGGATCCCTTAATCATACATGCGATATCTCTACCGGGCAATGTCATTGCCGTCCAGGAATTACAGGGTAAGATTATAGGTGCACTTTCCCAAATATTCAAAAAATTTGTCGACAAAGATCAACTAATGTTTGTGAGATAATTTGTGGATAATCTTGAATTCGCTGAGAAGATTTGTTGACAGGCTTTGTGGACAAGCCTTTTTGACAAAGTTTCTAAATAATCTTTGTTGGCAATGTGGTCAAACTTTGTAGACAAGCCTTGATGACAAGCTGAAGAGCTTTGTTACTGTTTGTTGATGTTGAGCGTTAATTTTTTACAAAGTTCAAAGTATAACAACAAAGCATGTCAACAAAACTCATCAACAAGGCTTGTTAACTAAGCTTGACAACAAAAATTAATATACCTTATCAACAAATCCTGACAACAAGGCTTGTCAACAAAAGACAACAATTTAAAAACTTTTGGAAACAAAATGTAAATTTTAAAATCCTAAAACAAAATTTCAAAACGTCCTAGTCCACAGCAAAGGAACCTTTAAAAATTTTTAGCCTAAACCCCATCCTAATGAAATTCATTTCCAGATTACGCTGCGATCAATGCGAAGCCTACAAATACGGATTTTCCACTGACGGATGCAAAAGTTGCGATTGCGACAAAATAGGATCCAAGGATCTCCAATGCGACGCCTTTGGGCAATGTCCCTGTTTAGACAACGTCGAAGGTCGTCGCTGCGATCGTTGCAAAGAGAACAAATACGACCGCCAAAGGGGTTGCGTCAATTGCCCCGATTGCTACAACTTGGTGCAGGAAGCAGCGCATAAACACCTTGAAAAGTTACAAAATTTGCGCACGATTTTGGACGAAATCGAAAGGAATCCCACCGTAATAGATGATGATAAGTTCGAGGAGCAACTTTTAGAAATTCAAGACGAAGTTGCGGAATTAAGCGAGCAAGCTAAAGTTGGAATGGGAGGTGATGATAAAACCTTGATGCAAAAACTGGATGAAATCACTGAGAGGCAAAAAGAAATTTCAAGGACGTTGGAGGAAATTGAGGAAAACATTCATTTAGCTAAGGAACAAGGTAGGAACATAACTTGTTTTTAATGTGGGAACACTGTAAAATAACTATAGGTGTTGTGACATAACCTAAAATTATTACCGGCTGCGCGGCCATTGTTGGACTGATCGCAACGCCACCTGTAGTTAAAATTAATTCCAAATAGAATAAAAATTTATTTTTATATTTTTTTAGACAGTTTAGCTAAACAAAATATAACTCACACGGAAAACACACTAAAAACCGCCCAAAAGGTACTAGACGATGCTTTGGATACACTTTCAAGCGATGGTAAAGCCGCCTTAGACAAAGCTAAAGACCGCGCCAAATTATTCGGTCAACAATCCGACAAAATGACGGAAATAGCGCATGAAGCACGCGAATTGGCTGACGCATTAGACGCAACGGCTGAAGAAATTGTGGAAACAGCAGGTACAGCCAAGAATCGTTCCATCATAGCATACGATTTAGCCAAAAACGCAACCGATCAACAGACGAATATAACGCAAGAAATCCGCTCGTTAAGAGGCGAAATCGCAAACACAGAAAACAAATTAAATCGCGTCAAACAATGGACCGAAGACGCGCACAAGAAATCGCTTGAAAACAAAAACAAAGCCCTATCGCTCCTCAACGACGCCAAAAACTTGATAGTTCCAGACATCAACATAGCCAAACTGAAGGAACAAGCGGAGGAAACGAAGAACGAGTCGAAAAAAATTATGGACGAAGCGAAGGAGTTACTGGAAGAAAACGAGAAGCTGTTGAGGGAAATTTCGGAACAAATCCTTACCGCTGAAGATTTGTTGAACAAGGGTTTGGAACAACAGGATCTCACCAATGATTTGCTGAGCGATATTGATTTTGCCAAGGCGCAAGCTGCTAATGCTGTAAAATTGGGCGACAAAACCTTAAATGATGCCAAGGCCATGTACGAAACCTTAAGTCGTAAGTATAAAATATAACCTTAAAATTCAATAGTATTCTCCATAGTTTTCTCTTCCTTATAATCTTCAGTTTTATTTCTAAATTTAAAGAATTTTAATCATTTTTTGACAGTTTTGGACAAATTTGATACATTTTGAATACTTTTGTAAAATTTGGGACAATTTTGGACAACTTTGACCAATTTTGGACGTTGTTGGACAGTTTGGGGCAATTCTGATTAATTTTGGACAAAAATGTTTTGGGACAATTTCAAGTTAGATACAGACAATTATGAACATTTTTGACCAATTTGGAACAGTTTCGGAGAATTTGGGGTCATTTTATTCTATTTGGGAAAATTTTGAAGGATATTCACCAAATAGATTAAAGAGTAGTTACTGTTTCTGAAGCTTAGGTAAAGCTAGATTTAAACCAAATATCGAGCAATAAAAATTTTATTAAACTTGATTTTTATCAATATTCTTATGCCTCAACTCTTTCAACAATTTTAGAATTCGACAAACAGGTGAAAGAAAGTAAGGAAGCAGCCCAACAAGCCTTGGATAGAATTCCCGAGATTCAAAAAGTATTGTTCGATGCCGATGATAAGACTCGTGAAGCTGAACGTTCTCTATTCGTGGCGAAGGAAAACGCGGATAATGCACTCGACAGAGCTCAGACTGCTGGAAAACTTGCCGTGGAAGCGGCTGAACATGCAGAGAGCATACAGAAGGAAGCGGAGATGTTGAGTAAGAACGCTACCAATTTGAAAAATGAAGCTGAACTGATGGCGGATCGTGTTGATAACACTGAAATTGAGTTTAGAAGACTTGCTGAACAGACTGAAAATAATGGTACTCTTATTAATGAGGCTAAGGAAAAGGTTTGTTTCATATTTCTTTTCGTTTTTCTTTATTTGTTTATCAGTTAAGTAGCAGCACTAGCCATTTTCATTTTTTGTTTTTCATTATTCACTTTTCGTTTTTCATTCTTCGTTTTTTGTTTTTCGGTTTTTATTTTCCAATTTCTATTTTTCGTTTTTCATTGTTCCTTTTCCATTATTTTTTCTTCATTTCTTCCTTCTTCCTTCCTTCTTCTTTCGTTCTTCCTTCCTTCTTGTTTCGTTCTTCCTTCCTTCTTCTTTCATTCTTCCTTCCTTCTTCTATCGTTCTTCCTTCCTTCTTGTTTCGTTCTTCCTTCCTTCTTATTTCGTTCTTCCTTCCTTCTCCCATCCTTCTTTCTTCCTTCTTCCATCCTTATCCCTTCCTTTTTTCTTTCTTCTTTCTTCATCCTTTCTTCTTTCTTCCGTCTTCCTTCCATCTTCCGTCTTCTTTCCTTCTTCCTTTTTTCTTCCTTCCTTTTTCCTTCCTTTCTTTTTCCTTTCTTTTTCCTTCCTTCTTCCATCCTTCTTCCATCCTTCTTCCATCCTTCTTCCATCCTTCTTCTTTCCTTCTTCTTTCCTTCTTCCTACCTTCCTTCTTCCCTCATTCTTCCTTCTACTTTTATCTACAATTTTAAATTCCGTTTAATTATTTATTCTTCCTATTTCATTTTTAATTTTTCGTCTTCCATTTCGAATTGTTTTTAATTTTTTGGATTTTTTTGTTGTAGGTAGGAAGAGCACAGAAAGATTCGCAAGAAGCAACGAAAAAAGTAAACGATATCCTCAAAGATGTGGAAGGAATCATGAAGGAGTTGGAAAATTTGCCAGATTTTGACGAAGATGAGCTTAACAGATTAGAAATGGAATTAAAAAGAGCAGAACAAAGAGTTAAAGAAGCTAACTTGGAAGATATTCTCAAACAGTTGCAGAAAGAACAGAAGGAGCAAAACGCTTTGGTCGACGCTTATAATGAAGAGATTCTAAGACTCAGAAAGGATGTGGAAAACGTCGAACAAATCGCCAAAGCGCTACCTGAAGGTTGCTTCAGAAAATTCGTTCTCGAACCTTAAATTTTCCTATTTTTTTTATTTAATCCAATGAATTTTTTTATTCGTATTTTTATAGACTGTTTAAATATTGTTGTCATATTTTGTTATATACCAAAGAAGCAAATTTTTTCTGTGCTGTTTTTTTACAACACTGCCACCTCTGTATGTCTATAGGAAAAGTTTTTCTATGTAGTGTTTTTTTTTTTAGTAAATATTTTTTTCATATTTTATTAAAAATATATAAAATATTTGTATCAAAATGTTGTTTTATTATTTTATTCCATCGATAATCAATACCTAAATCACAAGAGATATGTTCAACTGTTTTTATAGATATTCTTGTTATAAACTGTTTTTAGAATACTTCAGAAAATTTTCAATAATTTTTGGAGATGTCCACGCGTCTCATCAATTTTAAAATATTTTGAAATTGTTTTTAAGGAAATTCTATAATCTGGACTCTTTTACACTGCTTTTAATATAATTAAAACATTTAGAACCATTTTTTGGAGATGACAACGTGCCTAGTCAATTATTGATTTAATCGCGTCAACCCTAAACTCACACCCAGAGTCCAACCTAACCAATAATTTTTGTTTGAGCTGGTAGTTTGTGAGCCAAGGCGACAGATGTTTTAGACAATTTTGAAATCTTTTTTAAAAACTCTTGATCCTAGTCAATTATAATTAGTTTTGAGTAATATTTCAGTCACTTATTCAACTGTTTTTAAAAGTATTCTTGTTTTGCATATTGCAGATAATTTAGATAT
>JARJDX010007123.1:0-60003 GCA_030264735.1 Gymnusa sp. GC000175
GTAATGACTTGGGATGGTGTGGTGAAAATTTACCACAAGAGACATATAAGAGAATTAGGAATGCCGACAAATGTTGAAGCGAACATCCAATCACGCATACTTAAAGAAACTCTTGAAAGCGTATCATTCGACCGAAGACGAAATCTCGTTGAAGAAGATGAACTCAAAGGAGAGGTATCGGAGGCAGTAAGGAGGTTGTGAATGGCATAACAAGGAGTACCTGAATCTAAATGACTCAAGAAACAACAAAATGAAAAAAATGTATATTAATGCATAAATAAACTATTTTATTACACTTGGTATATATTTCTAATTAGCAGCACCAGTTTCGACGCTTGCTTTCTACTCAGGAGTTGCATCTTCTTTTTTCTTACCGCAACTATACTCTTGCATCTGTCTTTCGGTTCATAGTCGTTACCTCTTATATATTCGTAAGATATGCGTTCAAGAATTTTCTAAAGCACGATAAATTGAATGTAAGATTCAATGGTTGTGGTGATACCGATATCCTTTGAGTATTTTGAATGGAATTTGATCAACTTTATACTTTCAGAATAAGCTATTTATTTAAGGGCTACTGTAGAATTTTCAATTTGTTCCTTCTTGGGCGACTGTGGAATCAGAGACTCTGCTGTTCCATCGTATCAAAAGCTTACTTGACAATAAATTAAGCATAATTTAAAATTCAATTCAATTCAGTTGAAGAAAGTTGCTGTGAATGCAGATCTTCTCATGGCCGTTACATAATTTTGATTTACCTGATATTTTGTTGAAAACTAATGCGCTTTATTGAATTTTTTTTGATTTTACAATTTTTTTCAGATACAATGGGCAGAATTCCAATATATAACTATTGATCTCCGAATGATCCATGATTAAATTTCCTGAATTGTTTATAAAGGATGCTAGAATTAAGTCATTCAATGCCGAATATATATCCACAGACCTTACCGCTTTTAACTCATTTAAATTTACCGTGAATTCTCTATAATTCTTAATTATTGTCTTAAATTTGAGTTTTATTTTCTCCCCCATCAAAAGTAAGCAAAAATGGACAGGGTTAAATAAAGACAAGTGGAAAGCAATTGAGTAGTGAAACAGGTTATATTTTTGTATGATTTGCTGATTATATCGCTGCTGGATAGTTATATAAACTTGATCTTCTTTAGATTGATCTGTTAAATTAGTTTGCGTGATTTCAAATTGATCAACCGCAATTTGCGGCAAAAAATCATTGATCGACTCTTCTATACCTAAATAAGGAACAAAAACCACGTTATTTTGAAATCGGCTTCTTAAACGCTTCTCAAGGAAATTCAAGCATCTACAATTATTTGAAATCAAACATAAAAAACACTTATAAGTAGTGCAAAGCTCCATATAATAGTATATCAGCGACTGATATTGCAAGGACTTGCTTTCTTCAAGATACAAAAAGAATATTTTATTTTCGGGGTGTTCATCTCTCTGAAAGGTCACATTTGTTGAAATATACCCGGGTTTAGTTGTAAACTCTTTCAAATATGCAAGAACTGCCATGTCAAGCCCAACTAGTAAAAACTGTCCGCTTGAATCCTTCATTATCTCAGAAATCCTTTCTTTTACACCTTTAAGGCTGAGAGCAGGCATTGAGGATTTCAAACAAATTTTTAAATTTTTTTATTTTTAGAATCGGGCTCCTTTTCAGAAACAGGTTTATTTAAAGTAAATTATATTTAATCGCATCACCTTTGATTATTACAAAGAATTTCAGCCTATAATTTAACGAGATCATATTATAAAAAAATGATTCGATCAAATACCCATGCTTTCCCCAAACTCTTACTTACTATAGAAAAATGATTTGATTAATATTTCTCGATGTTCGGGCTGATAACTTATACTCTATATCCCGCCAGCAAAATTGAGCAAAGGGGTCATCCTGAACTTACTTTCAAAAGCTTGGTTAATGGATCATGTTCTCAGAGCCTAGGACCAGGAAAATATATCATCTAAATGGATTTCAAAACCAAAAGTCTTGGTTGGACATTTGAATAAACATACAAATTTTATCAATTAAGCGCCTTTGATCGCCCTTCATATGATATTGAAAAGTCTTGAATCATATAATTTGGTATTGAGCGGTAAATTTAACTAATCTTCAGCCTCTGAAGCTGGCGTAAAATTCGGATCAGTAAAACTTTAGCCATTTAGGGCATTTATTTTAAATGTTTATATCTAGTATTCAACTGGGGGTCGCAGGCTCAGAGTAGTTTGAGGGGCCTTAGAAATAAACCACTGAAAGACGTTCAGTCCCTATTTATACCCCTTCCCTGGCCTTTGTTCACAATCCCATGATTAAAATGTGTTAGGTTTGTAGAATTCCTGTTAGGGGTCGAGTTTCTCAATTCCTGTAGAGGCGATGAGTGTTTTAGAAAACCTAGAAACGGCAATCGAGCTCCCCTACATACAGCGCTTACCTAAGTGACTGCCTAGAGATCACTAAGCATTTGGAAAATTTTCTTCTCCTCCTTAGGAGAAGGGGGCGCACTACGATCTCTAAAAGCCGAACTCGATACAATGTATATAGCGCCAGGGTAAAGCCTGCCTGGACAGATGCTCCTCATTTGTTGCGGAGCATCTGAAGTAGGGAGTCTGTAGAAAGCTCCTGCTTCGGAGGACGATATGAAACCTGCCTAATCTTTCGAATCCAAACCGGCTTACCGCCTCTAAGAACATTATACTGGAAGTCGATGCGCGTGGCAGGGTAAATGTCTACGCGTCGATACCAACAGGCGTAAGTATCTTCGGGGAACTGGATTTGTGGTCTGAGCGGTTTACGCCTTACAGTGGTTCAGTCATTCCATAAAGTTGTTGCATCGGGCCAAGAGCGCGCAGATATCTAGGAGCACAAATGTTGGCCCATATTTCTAAGCTGGGAAGCTCAATATTTAATGAGGGAATATCAAATAAATATTATATTTATATTTACAGCTAAGTTGAAAGTTGTCAAATCCCCATAGCTGAAAACATTAGCATTCGGCCCTTAAATAAATTATTTGTTAAATCTTAGATTTTGAATAATTTTCTTTTTCAGCTCTGGGTTTTAATTAGCTTTCAAGTTAGTTGTCACGAGCCAAACTTGAATTTAAATAATTCATTTTTAGGGTCAATTTTGAATACTTTTGTTTTGCAGCTCTTGGTTTTTGGCTATCTTACAAGTTGGTTGCTTCTCATACTGGCTCAATAGCTTCTGCGATCCATTCTTCTCTAACTTTTAGTCTTTAGTCGAAAGATATACTCTCGAGTGTTTTCTTCAATGCCTCGGATTGGATATATGCTAATAAATATTTTACTTTGCGATTCAACATAACTACTGATCAAAACTGTGTTGGTATTTATACGGGTTCATACTATACTCGCTACCATATTAAGATATTTATAGTATATTTCGAATGTGCCCCACCGGTGTCTTTTGCAAAATTTTCGTATTCTCTCATTTCAAGAGTTTTGCTTAAAATGATAAATGGGATGATTGATTCGATTTTAGTAGTGATATTGAGAATATTTGCCTCATATTAGCTATCTATTTTATGCAAAATTAAGCAAGATGGTAAAATTCCTTAATCTTGAGCAGATTCATTTGATTTGTTCGTGTGTTTTTAATAAATAGCCTTAAATATGCTTTAGACGTGATATTTAATAAAATTCTTTTCATTTAGGCAGATTTAGTTGATTTTAAACAATTCTTTATATATTTATAAAAATTTTACCTTTATGAACAAAGAGTTTTTTGAAGAATTGCCGGAGGAGAAAAAAGAAATACTAGAGAAAGCTTATTATGCTGCATATAATAAAGAGATTACTCCTAGCGATTTCTTTGCCATTTGTAGAAGGACTCTATCAGATGTTGAGCTAGCTCGTCTTTTCAATCAGCAAATCGAAACAGATCAAGTTAATGATGATCCGATCCAAAAGGAAGAAATCAAAACAGAGAATATTGAAGATATCATGCAGTATTCAGGTGTAGATCTTAAGGAAGAAGCTGAGAATATTGTCAAAGAAGCAGAATTTAACGTATCATCGGTCAATTATTCCAATGAGGATAGAAGTAATATGATGGACAGCTTATTCAACGTTGAGCTATTTAAGGAATTTGTAAATAGGCTTTGCAGTTCGAAAAGCATGCGTATATCCGAGGATGGTCTAAGACTGCTCTTTATGGTAATTAAAAGAAAGCTTCTTGATTTTACAGATAAGATGGATGGAGCCTGTGCTCTTCGAACAGAAGCAGAGCTTAAAAATTTTAGTTTCAAAATTGAAAATGAAGTGAGCAAGCAACTTTGGTACTTAAATGAACTTGAGAAGACCAAGATGGAAAAGCTTTTGATTAAAAAAGATGATGATCCTAAGAAGAAAAAGGTGATCCAAGAAAGAGAGGATCTTTTGATAAAAAAGAGACAAAGTAATACAGTGGCGATGGCTGCAATGGGAATAAAGCAAAAGTCGTGGATGGTTTCTGAATCGGGAACTGAGCCAGAAGACAATGGAAAGTTCAATCCTATTTATGCGCCATTTGATGAAAAGGGATTTGATAATAAAATTAAGAATAGGTTCATCACAATGAAAGATTTTATATATGTTATTGAAAGAGATAAAAGATATAACAAATCAATATTTTTGATTCAGTATTATTTCAAATAAGACCTATTGAATCATTGATAAATAAACTTTGCTTAAATTAGAAAATTCTTTTATTTTGGAAATTTTAATTAAATCAACTTTAGAAATTATTTTAATATGGCTTTGGTTAAGATGAATAAATTGCTCAATCCTACCAGTTAATCTTTAAACAAATAAAGGCAGAGTAGTTTATTCAAAGAGGATACTTCTAAAATAGAATTTCCAGCCTTCATTCATTCACAATATTAATAAAGCTGTTGTAATCAATGATATAATTAAGACACTCAGTTTCAGCTTACGCTCATTCAAAATATAGAATTTAAGCTTAGACATGCTGATTACCCTTTTATACTAAAAATCCTTTGAATGCAGATTTAATTTCTTTTAGATTGTAAATAATGCTGTTGTTCTCTCATTCATTTGTTCAACTCATCTAATTCTCTGAAAATAATTATCACATATTCCTCAATTCCCTTTCATATGGCATGAGATGGGGTGCGATAATTTACATCAAAGACGTATTGGAGAATTAGGAATATTGCTCAATGTATAAGCATATATCCGATCTTGAATATTAAAGATTAGATTTGCATTCGATAGAACAAAAAATCTCGTTGAAGAGGATGACCTTGGAGGAGAGGTATCGGAAGCTGCGAACAGATTGACTATGGAAGTACAAAGAGCCACTCACGAAAGCCAAGAAGGAATGAATTGTAAATTCCAAAGTAACACAGTAAAAATTAAATACATTCGATTATTCAAAATCGACACATAAATTAGCCTAGATTATTTTCTTATATTTGCTTTTGAAGTATCGGGGGGGGGTGGAGACAAATTCTTGGGCTTTAAACATTTCATTTGATTTTACTTTGTGAATTCTTGAAGAATTCTTCTTTACACTAAAATTTTGCTTCATTTTGAAACCATTCCATCAATATCTACGCCGCTTGAACAAGGTTGATCTGTAAGGCGATCTTTATCGTTTATACCAGGGAATATAGCAGAATATTTTGGGCTATAATCAATATTATTCATATTCTAAGAATCCGTTTCGATTTTAACATTAAAATTGGGATCTTCTTGTTTTTTTCACAATTCTAAAAATCACTGGCCATCATTTTAAGGTTAAATGCATTTTGAGATCCTATTATTATTTTAATTTGAGGGATTGAACTATTTTCAATCTTTTTATTTCGAGAGTTCAAATTAAATTTAGGTAAAGTTAGATATTTTTCCAGAGCCTTAATTTTTTCAATATTTAACAAATTTTCGGCACGTCTACAGCCATCTTTAAATATGAAACTAAAGGTGGTTTTCAATAAAATATATGAGCAATACAATTTGCTTAAATATTTAGCCGCTCCCAATTTTTTGGCCAATACATTCCTAACTATTTCTAGTTTTTTTATCAGATTCCCTGCAAAATTTGGTATTCCTTAATGAAATGATGGTACGCTCAATATCTGTCATGATTTTTTTCAAAGATCCATTCTCATTATAAAGAGCCAATGCTAAAAAGATTCTTGCTCGTCTAAAAGCAATTTTTCTAGTGTAAAGTCAAGTAATGTTCAAATTTTTGATTTCACTCTAAATCATTTGTTCTAATTTTTTAAATTCCTGAATTTAAATCTTTTGATTCATTCAAATTTTCATAAGATCCTGATTCATTAGTAATTGGCCTTTCGACATGATTGATAATGATTTTTTTCATTTAGTTATCTAAAAGATATAATTTAGGTAGGATATTTGAAAAGCCGAATACTAGTCCAATAAGGTTTGAATGTAAGTCCAGATTCTTTGCAAATTTCAAAAAATCGACCTTTTCAAAAACTTCTATCAATTTATGACTGCTATCTATCAGGCTGTAAACCGAACCGGTAAAGCTTTTGAGGGAACATTATTTGAATTTTCCAACCTTGGCGAATTTAACTTGCTCGACAACCTTAAGGAGCTCTCATTGGTGAAGCAATTGGCAATACATACGAGTGCATTGCAATAAAACATATTTCTGTTTTCAACTATTTCATTAAATTCTTGATTTTCATTCCATTTGCAAAAGGTGCCATAATATAATATATTGGAATCCAATATCTAAGCTATTCTTTCTTTTATGATAGGATCAGGGGATGTTTCAAATGACCGATTTCATCCCTTCGTGCGATATCCTTAAAAATATTATTATTATTAGGAAAGCTTTCAATAATCGGTTTCATTCCAAGAGTTGATTATGCTGCAAATACGGTTCTCATTTTTAGTAATACTTTGATTATGGAACATTGTGCATTGGATGAAAATATGAATTGTATTAATTTTAAAAACGGAATTAAAATGTTTTTTGATTTATATATCGTTACCTCCTTTTTCAATCAAATTAATTTACAAAGATAGTTTTCAAGAAGATTTTTATCAGAATTTCATTTGCGATCAAATTTATTACTCGATTGTGAATAAAGCCATCACATTCGCTTCCTGAAAAATGGTTTGACCTGTCTCACCGGATTCGGGAGGTGAATGGATTGACAGCGAAATATCCGAAATTCTTAGGTCAAAAAATCTAAAAAAGTTGCTTTAGATCAAAAGAGGATGGGTTAGGCGGGGATCAGTGTATACTGTCCGGATATTAGACCGGAATCTAGTATTGCAGGTAGGGCCTAGCTCAAAAGTTCTGAAAAGACATAAGATTATCTATGGATGAGTAACTATATACGCTGAATATATCAAGTTAGTTATGCGAGACGAAGCTACGTATATCTGGGAATGTTTACACTTCTGCGCAGAGAAAACTACACAGAGTGCTGTGAAGAGTCATAAATCCCAGTTAATTTGAAACTCTCTAAAGTCGGGCTTTAAACGCTACTTTTTCCCGGAACCTGGACTGAAGAGGTGAGGCGGGCATAAAGTGCACAGAGGCGGGGTTTAGTGGGTAGAAATGCCGCATTATCACGACAAATTCTACAGTTCAAGTGGTCTCTCTGAAGAGTCCCCGCACCACAAACGAAAATAATTATGAATGAATAATTGTTGAATTAGAAAAACACAAATCACATATGAAATTTAATTTTAACTTAACAAAATGGATCCAAGATGCTATTGAAAGAGTAGGCGAGACAACTAACTTGCAAATTTTTACCAAAACAGAGTCAAGACAAAATAGCCCTTTTATAAATATTTGAATTATCTGAACAATATTATTTGAAATACAAATTTAGTTTGATCTTTCACAAACGAACTTGGATTATACATATGCTTAAGACAAAGATAATTGAATATGTAGTAATATGGGATACCTTTTAATTAGAGAAGAAATATAAGAGATTATAGGATTTAAGAAGCTATTGAGCCTATAGGCGAGAAAGTTAACCTGCCAGCTCAAAACGAAATCAGAGTCGAGAGAAGAAAACCCGAATAATATATCTCTCAAATAAATGCTTTACCCAAGTAATGTGTGAGGGGATGGTAACAAAGGTAAATTGAAGAGATAAGAGCATCACATAATCCGGAAATCTACGTTCAATTGCGCGCATTGAAGATGAAATATTTTTGAAAAGAGTGACTACAACTGAGAAGAAGTAAAATCATCGAAGAGATAGAGTGTGATTCGCCAATAATATTCCGAATTATGGAAATTAAAATCGCTTAATGGTTCCAATTCGGGATTAAATTAAATTAATTTATTTAAGGGTTCATGTATGTATTAATTTCAAGCTGTAAAAGGTCCCAATATTCTTGGATTTTTAAGATTCCAGTTAGTTATTCGTTCACTCTAACTTAATTCTCGATTTTCAGGTGTGCTTTATCTCCTCGGCCTCTTTTGCATTTAAGTATTCGTCTTTAAGATGTTTAGTTAGTATAATTATTTTTAAGGATTTAAATGAAATCTTGCTAAAAAGCCATATACTCAACCCCTTTGAGAATAATCCATATTTGCAATTTTGAGGATTTAATTTGCCAACAAATAGTGTTTTTTCTTATACTTAAGTTCTTATAAATATTATGTGTTTGAAAGAGAAACCAGCTTTGATCCTTTTTCAGAAAGCCAAAGTCAAAGTATATTAATCAAAAGATATTTCATAAATTTAAAGGCAAGATTTAAAATACATTTGTTTTTCAGCTCTGAGTTTGATTATTGCTTTCAAAAAAGAGGTTGTAAATTCACTTGACCCATTTATATCTCGTCTCTCTGTGCTCCTCAAGACTTCTTAGTATTAGAAACTGCTTGAATGCTTGCGCTCTGTCTCATAAACTATAGTCATCTCTCTTGGATCATAAACTTGGCGTTTCCTATCATACGAAATATTTCTCTGGATCTACTTGTGGCGTTTAATTATGGGTCGAGTGCCATACTCGGCTGACTAGTTTAGAAGTTAGTGGTCTCGCTACTAGTTCAATGGGTTCTTCAATCAATTCATCTTTAACATTTCATTTGTAATCTAAAGATATACTCTCGGGGTCTTCTTCAATACTTTAGATCGGATATATTCTTCTATGTTCTTAGTCATCCCAAGATATTTCATATGCTTTTTATGATCATTCGTTACTATTCTGCCCCATGCCATAGCATATGGAATAATATTTTTTTGCATTTATATACTTGCGATATTTCATTTTCAAGCAAGTCATATTTTCTCGATTTCTCTGATTCGACTAAATGTAATAAATCTTGATTTGTAATTCCCACTTCAATTAAGATTGTTGAGACGTAGATATATTAGAAAACATAAGAGGTATTTATTTAAGAAATATTTGAAGGTATTGGAGTAGTTCCAGTAAAGATAATCTCAAAAATCACAAAGATAAAAATGAATAATCTCAATCAGTGAATTTTACCCTTGAACTGATGGAATAGAATATCGTTCCAACTAATATCAAATGCAATACACGCTCTTGAAATCCTTTATAAATGGCAATTCAATTAATTAAAAAAATTCGCAATCTTTAATCTGAATTTATTTCATTGTTTAATGATTTGAAGAATATTGCCAAGTTCTTTTTACTGTCGTTTGAAAGGTTTCTCCAAACTTTTCTAAGTAGAATAGTATCAAATTGCTTTATGTTTTCAATTTCCTCTTGGAACTTCACCAATTTCTCATGCTTTTGCTTGTTTAACTGTTTCAATGATTTTAAAAGATTGCTTTTTTGTGTGGTATCAAGAGTTGGGAGTATAGATTTTATTTCTTCTACTGTAAGGTCTGAAAGTGAATCCGGCGTTTCAAAAGTTTCTTTCATTTGAAGGCTTTGTTCAAATTTTTAGTAAAAAATGAAAAGAAACAGGAAAATTATGAATATAAAATTGAGCTTGGGGATTAACAAAGGCCAAAGTGATATTTATAGATGATGATGAAAAATTACACTATATAGTAATTGCTGATTCATTGATCCAATTGAAAATTATTTAGATCATAAATATCATTGTCACAGTGATAATCCTTATCCGATAGACCTTCCAAGTATACCATAATTAAATGCTTGTTATAAATAGAAATATCTACAATCAATTAACCAACGAATCTGATATTTTTATTAGATAAAAAACGGAAATAAAACGACAGGACAGAAATTGGAAATGCAGGCCACGAACAACTGCAATATTGAGAATGATGAAGCCAGAAAGTACGTTATAGTAGCAAATGAAATGGGGCCAATTCATAAGCGTAAAACAAGAATTATTCCATGCTTTATGGCATGGGACGGCATTGTAACGAATTATCGCAAAAGCATGTGAAAAAATTTGGACTGGCTATGAACATAGAAGCATATATCTAATCCAAGGTATTGAAGAAAACAATCGAGAGTATATCTTTCGGCTGGAGACGAAATGCAAGAGAAGAATGGATCGAAGAACCCATTGGGCCAGCAGGCGAGACAGTAAACTTGTGAGCTAACCGAAAACCCGGTGCTAAAAATAAAAGTATTCAAAAACTAGCCCTAGAATAAATTATTTAGTTTATAGCATATTTAAAATAGAATTATATTTTCTAATCAGTGGTTAGGTATTAAACCTCTCAGCTTTGATGTGAGATCAACATTTGAGTAAAGAAATATTTAAGAGGTTTTGGCTGATGCAAAACTTTATGGAAGACTTGAAACCCAATATGTTGTGTACTATTTGGCTACAAAGCAGTTCTCTCAATCTGCTTACACTGGTTGGTCTCGGCGTGTAGTCATGGTCCCAGCTGGACGGATCGATATCTGGCTTCATGTGCTCAGAGGTGTTAATCCTGTGTGAAATTGAAAAATTAGCTACCATTATCCAGGTTTCTTATCATCCTGTTCATCCAAAACAGTAGCTTTAAACAGACACCCAGTTTTAAATTATCCTGGCCCCCTTCTTTGGATGCTCCGCAACAAACGAGGAACATCTATCCATGCAGGGCTTACCGTTTAGCTAACACATAATCAGGTTTAACCTTTCAGATTATACTGTGCCCCTGCTCCAAAGAAGGATATGAGTATATTCGAATACTCCCAGGCATCTAGCAGTCATCGATACCAATGCTATTTGGGGGGGGGGCAAATAATTGCATCTTCCAGGGTCGCTAAAACTCTCACCATCTCGATAGGAATAGAGAAACATGGTCCATAGCAGGATATCTATAATCCTACCTTATTTTCACCATAAGATTCTGAAAATAAGACCAGTCAAGAGACTTTACCTTTTACAGGTGGTTTTTAGAAGGTTTCTCAAACTCTTTGCCAGTGGAAAATCGACGATACTACTACTTTTAACAACAATAGATACGAATTAATATTTTGAAAACATCCTGTGCCATTTGATACCCACAAAAGCCATTTATAAAAAAATTCTTTTATATTTTATATTCTAAGATTTATCAAAAATGTTGTTAAAAAATAGCAAAGAGCCGACAAAGCAATAGAATAAAATAAGATTGGTATAAGTAATTTCAATCCTTATTTAAAGATTGAATAACAAAAGAATTGAACAATGCTGGCGATTAAAAACCAAAATGACAAAAAATGCTCCGACTGGGGCTCGAACCCAGGTCCTCCGCGTTATTAGCACGGCGCGCTAACCAACTGTGCCATCAGAGCTGTTAGCAGAATAAAATTTATATAAATTATAAAGAGAATTAACTAATGTATGACAAGTTAAAGGCCAAATTCTTCCATTTTAGGCCAATTTTCAATTAGATTTGTTCTTAAACTCAAAACATTTATACAATCTATCTATGACAGTGTCCACGTAACAAATTAAAACTGAATTTTCTGAATCACCTTTTTCTTTTAATTTTTTAAATATAATAATATATTTTTGACTTAAGTATTTTAATCATCCTTGAAGGGGCAAGAATTTGGATATTCCCAGAAATTCTGAACTAATTAAAATAGAGTTGCGATTTTAATATAATTGAAAATTCTTTTAAAATAGATATTTCTAGCAAACCTATTGATGCCCCATTTGCTGATTGCGACCATCCTCTTCTTCTCATATATTTCTTTAAGATCATACTTTCAAAAACAATCTAGTATTCGAGTAAATTTTACGAAATAATATATCTTTAGCTATCCATGATTCATCTTTTAAAGGCATTCCATATTTCTTTTATTTTGAATATTGAATTCAACAAATATATACAGAAATATACAATATTTCTAAACGCCAAGAGACGATAAGATTGAAGAAGCTATTTAGCCGGTAGGCCTAGAACCAAATTAGAGTCAAAAGAAGAAAACCAAAACAATAAAACCCTTAAATAAATATTTTCACCTGCTTGAACGCTAGAATTATTTCGCCCTCTTTATTATAATACTATATGATCTCCAAATGAATTGAAGGTTTCAATTAATTGCATATTACCACAAAACTCATCGTTCTAGTGCTGAGAGTTCGGCTCTACAATCTCTTAGTTCGTTTAGATGACGAGTTCGAATCCAAGTAGATGCAAAAATTTCCACAAATTAGAGTAAACACAATATAACCATAATACCTGAGCCAATGCCATATTGAAGGGAGAACGGCATCAACAAGTGAAAAATAGAATTTAATTGCTATTAATCAAGATATTACTCTCAAAGGGATGCATCTCGAGGTATCTGGCAGACCTCAATTCAATAAGGTATGCAAGAAGACTATTTTACTGGATACAAAGAAAATTTCGAGCCATAGAGAATGCTATACTAGGATGATCCTGTGGCGATAACTGCCTCCAGGAGTATAATGGGAGTAATATTCTATGTATGGATATAATAGACATGATTTCAAGCGAATCATGGTAGAAATTTGAATGAACTATATGCACAACATTCAATTAGCATGCTTTTAGCCCATCCTGGCTCCTATAAATTCTCTAGCTGTTTTTAAGAAATTGTTGGGTAGGGAGGAGACAGCTATCAAAGCCAATCACAGCTATAAATGGGATTCAGCTCAGGAGAACAGTGATATTAAACAGAAGTTTCTCGAGTTAAACTCCCATAATATGTAAAAATGCTAGTGAATTAAAAATTAATTTAATCAATTTTTTAGTTAAAGTTTATATCAATATTAATTTCAAGTAGTTGAGAATAAAAAGATGGGAAAATACGATTTATTAGCCAATGAGCCAAGACTGTTATACAAGTGCAAATATAAGACAATAACTTTCATAATGGGATGGTGGTGACAGTATATCACAAAAGACATATTTGGCAATATGGTTTAATGCTGAAGCATATATCCAATCATGAATATTGGAGAAGAGCATATCATTTGATCGAAGAAGCCATCTCGTTGAAGAGAATGACCTTGAAGGAAGGTATCGGAAGCGCTGAAGAAACTGGCTATGAAACAGCAAAGAGAATCTGATTCTAGAAGAAGGAACAAATCGAAAATTCTGCAGTTACCCATAAATATATAAATTGTAGATGTTTAAATTTATATTGAACTTTTTCTCTGTTCAAGCGTTGATGGTCTAGTGGTATGATAACAGCCTTCCAAGCTGTCGGTTCGGGTTCGATTCCCGATCATCGCAATTTTGCATACCGATGTTATATATATATATATTTTGCCCTATTTCTTTGTCTCCCAAATCTTATTCAGAAATTTTCTTTTAACACTTCTTGATTTCATTTTCATGCATTTTAGATTTTTCTTTTCATCTATTTTTAAAGAAAATATATTTCTTAATCTAATCCTTTTTCTATTTAAAATTCTGCTTCTTCAAAAACTATCATTCAAATCTGGAGAAATCAAGCCTGCAAAATTAAAGGGATGTTCAAAAATGTTCGCTGAATCCATTACAAAGGAACTTTTTCGTTTATTTAAAATTTAACAGCTGGATTCTTAACTTTCTTTTCAGTCAAGAGGTCATAAATTGAAATTAATTCATCTCAGAAGTTCTTGGACTAATGCAACAGCCAAGTTGATATTTAACCAACAAAACTTTATAGCTCAAATTAAGTTCTTAAATAATTACATTCACCAATTAAATGAAATGTGCAACCGTGTATCCATATGAGCAAATCAAATCTTGAGTATTATGTATAATATATGATAGAACTATAGCTCAGGAGGAACGTAATATGTGATCCTTGAGCAATTAGAGTTACAGGATAATTTTCCTTCAAGCCATTTGCATTTATTCCAACACCAATTTAAATAAAAGGTTCAGACAGAAATGCAACAAGAAAACCCCTGAATTGTTTTAGATATGCAAAGTTTACCCGACCCGATTTTTCTCAATTAAGTGACGTAAATGGAAAGGCTATAGCTCATATGATGAAAAATTGGTCGGATTAGGAAGAAGTTGTAGTCAAAGTCCAGCCAGATGTAATCTGATTACAGCCTAGAAAGAACGCGCAAGTCTGTACCCTACCACACGGATCTACCTCTAGCATAATGTTCTAGAGGTATTAAGCCAGCGTAGATTTGAATGATTAGCCACCATTGGCCTGGTTTCTTACCATCTTCGTCTTCAGAAACAAGCGCTTTCTACAGACGCTCGACGGTTGACTTGCCCAGAGCTCCTCTACTTCCGATGCTCCACAATAAATGAGGAACATCTGACTAGGCAGGGTTTACTCAGGCGTAAATACAACGTATCAGATTTCGATTTTAAAGATCTTACGACGCTCCCTGGCTCTTAAAGAGGGTAAGAGGATTGTCCAAGTGCTCCTTGACTTCCCAGGCAGTCACCGATATCAGTTCTATATGTGAAGGAACTTAATTGCTGCTCCCAGGGTTGTTAAAACTCTCACAATCTCTACAGAAATCCAGAGACTTGGCCCTAGCAGGATTTAAACAAGCCTATTACATTTTCACAATGAGCTTGCTAACAAAAGACCAGGTATAGCGAGACTGAACCTTTTACCTGTTGTTTTTTTAAGACCTCAACGACCTCTGAGTCAGTGACCGCCATAAAGTCTTTAAATAAATATTTGTAATTATGGCTTAAGAGAATATATTGAATGGGTGGTTTAGAATAGATTTATCCTTTTAATGCACATTTAAATTTACAAAAGAATTTGAAATCAATGATTAAATATATTTAATTTAGGCTTGATCGGCTAATATATGATTGAGCCATTTTAGGCTTTCTAGAATATAAATGCTTTTATCCAGATTTTCGGTTTCATCAAAGGTTTGGTTCATAGGATTTATATTAACCTCAGAAAATAATTGATTTCCTGAATCTAAAAATTCATTTTCTTCCAAATCTATTCCTTGGGTGCAAATATTTCCATTTTGCCCCAAAGCCATTAATCCCTCATTTTCATTCGATTCTAAAATTTCAAATAAATTGTTATCTATTCCTTGGCCAGCCAATAAAACATTAAAATCATCTCCGGGAATATTTTTAGAATTTATAGCTTGATCTTCAATTGCCGAGCCAAAGTTGCGTAAACAAAACCCCCTTTTGGGCAAAGATTCTGTATTTTCAACCTCTTGGGCATTATTATCACCTTCATCTTCTAACAACTCATTTGATTTTCGTTTAAATTTGTTCGGTAAAGTTGCATTTCCATTAAAAATTTTAGTTTTTTTCGAATCAATTTCGTTGTTATGAACGTTTAAAGCGCTTGAACAAGGTTGAGCCGAAGATTGATTATTACGGTTAAAGTTGCGAATTAAAACAGAATCCTTTAGATTTGAATTGTTAATATTTACATCATTTAAGTCTATTTTACTATTGGCATAACAATTGGAATCGGAGGCGTTCAGGCTTACGTTGTTGTCAGTAATTAAATTTTCTACATTTCCCAGTGAACATTTTTGTTTCTGAGGTTCCACGTTAGAATTTGAATTGATCTTTTCTTCTGGCATTGTCAAATTAATTATTGCTGAATTTAAATAGTTATCTAGTTTTGAAAACATTTTATCATCAAGCAAATTTCGAGCCGAAGAGCATTTTTTATCAGATATCAAATTAAAAGCTGCTTTTAATAAAACAAATGAGTTATACATGTTTCTTGTATTCATTTCTTTACCAAATTTCTTTAGCAATACTTTCTTAACAGCTTCTAATTTTCCTAATTTTCTCTCAATCACCACATTATCTTTACTTGATTTGGAACAAATATGGAGGCCTATTTCTGTCATAATTCCTTTTAGGTTTTCATTCTCATTGAGAAGAGCAAGTTTCAAAAAGACTTGGGTGTTTCTAAAAGCCTTTTCCATTGTCACATCCGATTGAAAGTCCAACTTCAATACCTCCTCAGAAATAAATATTGACAATTCTTTAAATTCTTGAATCAAGTCATTTGATTCTTTTAATATTTCATATGATTTTGATTCTTTAGAAATTAAATGATCAATTCGATCTATAAATTGCATTTTTAAATCAGTATAAGTTAGAGAAATATTGTTGGAGAAATCGTTTGTAAATATGAACGCATATCTTAGAATCTTTGAATGCAAATCAAGTTTGATTGCGAATTTTAATATATCATTTTCTTCAAAGATTTTAACAAATTTTGGACCGTCATCGATCATTCTGTTAACACACTCACTTGCGGCCTCTGAGAAAGCTTTGACATCTTCTAAAGATACTCTAGAATTCAAATATCCGGACAAGGTTTTGGGAATTTTATTGTTGAAGCAATGCGCAATGTATATAAGTGCTTTGCCGTACATCTGATTTTGGTTCTCTTTCATATTAGGTAATATTTCCCCACTCTTCGAACTGCAGGCTATATCATAGGAAATTAAATTTGCATTCAGGGTTTCTACTATTCTTTCAATAATATTACGTTCAGGAGATGTTTTCAAGTTTTTTATTTCTTCCCATCGAGAAATATCAAAAGCACTTTCCTTATTAATCTGCAGATTTCGTATAATAGAATTCACACTAGGAATAGATAATGTTGCCAAAATTGCTCTTATGGCGCAGAATGCTTTTAAAATCAAACATTTTCGCATGGGTGAAAGTAAAAATTTAATTAATGAGATTATTTTATAAAATGGCACGGAATAGAATAATCTGGATCCTGATGAACGAGTGGAAGAATCCATAGTCTTGGTTGGGAAAGTTTCAGGTTCGAATCCTGGTGATTCAAAATTGACCAAATTAAGGTAAACTCCTGAATCCAGTCTGCGTTGAGGTTTCAGGTTCGAGTCCTGGTGATTCAAAATTGACCAAATTAAGGTAAACTCCTGAATCCAGTCTGCGTTGAGTATTCTGTCGCCGTGAAAATAGAATGTATTTAGCAACCCAAATAGAATTTAGTTGCTGTTCAGTGGGTTTGTGCCCATACAAATCGCGGTAGGAAGTAACTGGTAGGTGTCGGTAGAATATGTAATACAAAAAGACTCCTGTATTGTATACTATAAAAGCGCCCACTGCACCTTGTGTGTTATGCTAGGATCAACATGTGGCGAGAGCGGGTTCAGGGCAGTGCAATATGAGCATTATGTTTGCATCTGAAGCCGAGGATGTCAACCTTGGTGGAAATATGAATTGGATAGAAATACAACGTTTCCCTAAAAGCAATTTGTTCCACTGAGCGGCAGTTCTTGAAAATGCTCCAAATCCTGTGATGGAAAATAGTCTGATTAAGTAGGAATCGAAGCCGCGAGGTATGATTGGGCTACAATCCGGAAGATCCTGATCTCATAACTATGCCTTTGAGAAAGCCTATAAATAGGATGATTCTCCTTGAAGCTATTCTAGCACAAGTATAAATATATTTTTTGACAGAAAGTCCTTGAATATTTTATTCTTTTCAATAGTTGATTTCAAGAATTAAGCCTTTAAAGAATTAGAGCTTTTTAATCAAAAGTATAATTTTTAAGATTTCAGTTTAGTGCTTAAAAAAGTTTTCATATTTTTTAATTACTAAATACACCAAAATTATTATTGATCTGATTCATTGGAATGCATCTTTCGTAAGTTATGAAAATTATATTTAAATTTCCTGATAATCCTGATTTAGGAGTCATTTTACTATAAAAATTTTTATGGGAAATCCAGTGATTTGCTTCTTTTAAATCATTCCTTTGAATGCTAAATCTAGTTCCATCAGATAAAAGAATCGGAACATATAAATTGTCGAATTGGTCTTTCGGTCCGAAGATTCGTATTGAAACATCCCCATTAAATTCGTAAATAATTTCAGGTCTGAAATTCTTAGATTTATTCCCTGTATTTCCTTTTATTTCTGAGTAGAAAGCGCTTCTACCCCGGTTTTGATGCTCCAGAAGAGGCTGGTTGCTTGATATTTCCGAAGAATACTTATTGATTCCGATTGGCGCTCCAATCTGTGGTGACTCCTTAAAAATGCATTCCGATTGCTCTTTCAGACAAATTCTGATGTCTTGATATTTTCCACCTTTTACATGATTTCCCGAATCACAGAATGTAAATATTGTTCCAGGCTTTGTATTAGGATTAACAACAACTTTCAAATCAATTTTTTCAACTTTTCCATGATCAGAAACACGTTCTAAAGGAATCAAAAAGTGGTTCTCACATTGGAAATCCTCTTTGGGAATATAAAAATCATATTGTAATTCCAGAGGGATTCCACGCTCTCTATCAGAAAGAAAGTTAAAATCTCTTCTAATTTTCATAAGGACTTTGTTTGACATATTTTTAAACAAATGTATATGATTGGAATAATCAGTGATTCAAATTAGATATTAATTAAATTCGAAGCATCAAAGCATTCTTTAACTCAGTTGTTAATAAAAATATTTGCTATTGTGCGATTTAAGGAAATTATTTTAAATTGATTTAATTTCCTCTGGCTTCAGAAATGTAGTAAAATTTCTTAAATTGAAATGGCCTATTATATTCAAATATGCTCAAAATATTTATTGATTTGGTATAGGATTGCTTCTTGGCTATATTTTCCTGAATTATCAATAAAAGAAAAAATGTAAAAACGTTGAAGCAATCAACTAAATTGCCTAAGGTTTTAAGAAGCTAACCCCGAATTCAAACCTGCATTGATATTTGAATAAAATCACTAAAAATTCAGATCAACAAATCAGGAATCTTAATCAAAACCCAAGAAACATAGCTGAGGGGAGATAAATGGAATAATTTAAGATGCTGATGTGATTTTAGGCAATAAAAGTTCTATATACCTCGATAAAACAAGTTTTGTGCTACATTATTGAAGCTATTCTAAGCTGCAAACAAAGAAATCATATCAATTTGTATAAGTGATTTTAACAGAGTGAATATCATCCTTAAGTTCGTAAATATCATCCTTAAGTGCGTAAATATCATCCTTAAGTGCGTAAATATCATCCTTAAGTGCGTAAATATCATCCATCAAGCGCGTAAATATCATTGAATTAATCATAACATAAGAAAAATGTACAGGATGGTACCAAGAAATACATTTAGGATTTGCATTGCTGAGGTGCACTGAATGATCCCTGTATAACAGGCAGAAAAACAAACTTTCCAGTATCATAATACAAGAAACTGTCTTATTAGAAAGAAGGGAGGAGTCGAAGTTGCTTAGGTAAGATTGCGCTACAGCCCAGAACGAAAGTGAAGTTTGATATTTAAGCAAGCGGAGTTATAGGATATAAATAATTCTCCTTAAATCTATTTCTAACTGTTTTAACACCAGTTAAAATCACAATACAAGAATCTTCATTTAGCATTTATAGCTCAAAGAGGAGTGAATGGTTCATAAATAGTGGAAAAGAAAATAAATAAAGTGGACGGATAGGAAGAAATTATGAAGGCTATTTCACCAACTGGGAATATAGTATTGAGAAAGCTGATATATTTCGCGCCAATTTATACTCTTAAACATTTCATAATCTCTGAGTAGAAAACATTATTATACGAACGGGATTGGAAATATAGTAATAAAGGAACGATCGAGTTATAGTAGCAAATATGCCAGAAATTTCAGGATAATTTCTCACTAGGAAAATTGGATCTTTGCAAAACCTTAATTTTTGAAATTACACTCAAATAAATTTAAAGAAGAAAACTTTTAGATTTTGCAGGCATCTTAAATCTTTTTTTGCTTGTTTTAAGGCATATTGCCAATAGAATAGCATTTGCTCTCGTTTGTTTAAAAAAAGCATAATATTATTTTGATTGGGCAATTAAGAAAGATTAATATATAATCACTCGGTTAGATATTAAGCTTCCCGGCTTAGACGTAGAGGTCAGCATTTGTGTAGGGAATTATCTGTCAGTTTCTTGGCCCGAAGAAACAACTTTATGGAACGGCTGAACTAACATGAGGCATATACCACTTAGACCACAGAGTCAGTCTCAGAATATACTACACCCATTGGTCTCGAAGCGTAGGCATTTACCCTGCCACGCGGATCGAATTCTATCAACGAGTGCAAAGAGGCGTTAAAACTAGGTGGACTTGAATATATAGCTGCCATTAACCAGGTTTCTTATCATCTTCGTCTTCGAAGCAGGAGCTTTTTACAGATGGCCGGTGGTTGACTTTCCCGGAGCCCCCCCTACTTCAGATGCTCCACAACAAATGAGGAGCATCTGTCCAGCCAGGGAAAACCCTGGCGCTCATACATTCTATCAGGTTTAGCTTTTAAAGATCTTTCTACGCCCCCTGGCTCCTAAAGAGGGTAAGAGGATTGTCCAAGTGCTCCTTGATCCCCAGGCAGTCACTGAGGTCAGTGCTGTGATGTAGAGGAAGGCAATTACCACCTTCAGGGTTGTTAAAACCACCACCACCTCTTCTGGCATGGAGAAAAAGAACCCTAGCAGTATTTCTACAAACCTACTGCATTTTCACTATGAGTTTGCTAAACAAAAGGCTAGGCAGGGTGCATAGCGAGAGACTGACCAGTTGTTTTTTCTAAGATCTCTCAACCTCTGAGCCTGCGACGAAATTAGTAAAAATATTTAGTTTATTGTATTATATTCTCTCAACTCTGACTCAAGAAACAACAAAATGAAAATATATAAATTAACCCTTAAATAAATTATTTCAAGTTCTCTTGACTCTGATTTAGTATGAAACTTGCAAGTAGCTGCCTCGCCTACTGGTTCAATTGCCTCTTCAATCCTATCATCTCTTGTATATAAATTATAATATATACGTTAATATAGATTCGGGAATATTTCATCAAGTAATACTCTATTATAAAATAGTCAAAATTTGATGATTATTTTCTTTTAATGGTTATGAAATTTTTTAAAAAATGCATATAAAGCATGTTACTCTATTAAAAGATAGTCAAAATTGAAAATTTTTATTTGTCATCACTGTTTTCACAGCAAATTAGTTCTTTACAAACCCTGAGGATTTTCAATATCAGGGAAATTATAAGCCTAAGTATAAATACTGTTATTACAATAACAACAGACCAGAACAAGAACATAAGTGCTATGCTTGCCGGGGTAGTTTTATCATCCTTGGATACATCTAATAGCTTTTCAAGTGATCTCCACCAGGTTATTAACAATTTTAGCATTTTTGTTTACTGAAAGGTAAATATATACTCGAATTGTTTGATTTTTCTAATATTTATCAATAATATTTTTAAAATAATCATTAAGTATGCCATAGGAAGAATGCCTATAACTCGAATAAATACTTAGATGCCCATTAAGTATAATCCATAACTAAAAATTTTTAATTAGCAAAATTTCCATTGCTAAGTGAAACTGAACTTTAAATTCGATTTTAAATAAACTCTTTATTAAACTTTAGTTTTTAATATCTTCGCTCATTAAGCCAACACCGTCTTTCCTTACGTATAATTTCATCTTCAATACAAATATTAGTCAAGTATTGTCTTTTGTCTCAATATAAACTCTCAATTGCTTCTTCATTTATTAAAAATATATCTTATGATAATTTAAGATCCGAGAAACAGTGTTTACCGAATTCATAGAGATTAGAGTTGATACAAGGGTGAAAACGGACATTAAAGTCAAACATAATCACCTTTATATATTTGTACTGCTACAAAAGGACGTGAGATTATCTTAATTGAAGTGGGAATTACAAATCAAGATTTACTACAGTTAGTGGAATTTGAGAAAACATGACTTGCTTGCTAATGGATTGCCATAATGTAAAACAAAAATTATTCCATATGTTACGACACAATAACGAATTGCCATAAAAACATGTGAAAAAACAGGGACTAAAAAGAATATCGAAGCATATATCCAAGGTATTGGAGACTACACTCGAGAGTATATCTTTCGACTACAGACGAAATGTAAGAGAAGAATTGATTGAAGAAGCTATTAAGACAGCCAACTTGTAAGCTAACTAAAAACACAGAGCTGAAAGACAAAGTATTCTAAAACAAACCATTAAATTATCTCATGATATTTTAAGAATATGAATAAAGCATATAAAAGACACATGAAATCATTCTAGTTGAAGAAGGAATTACAAATCAAGATTTACTACAGTTAGTAGAATTGGAGAAAGTATGGCTTACAAGCCAATGAATTACCATAAATCCATAAATTTAAAACGAGAATTATTTCTTATTTAATGACTGGGAGCGGATCGTAGCAGGTTATCACAAGAAACATGTTAAATAACTTTGGCTGACTTAGATCACAGAAGCATACATCCAATCTAAAGTATTGAATAGAGAGTATATCTTTCGATTGCAGAAGAAATATAAGAGATGATTGGATTGAAAAGGATATTGAGCCAGTGAGATTGCAGGCTTGAAACCAAATCAGAGTCCAGACAGAAAACCAGAGGAAATAACGCTTAAATAAATATTTTACGTGATTAAAGCATATTAATAACGAATGATTTTTAATTATTAATTTTAGTTGCATTTTAAATGACAAAACCAATTATAAAAAATTCTAGAATCAAATCGATATTTAAGCAAATATAATAAATTTCCTTCTATTTAAGGTTTAATAAAAGAAAAGTTGTTTTACAAGCCTTCTGATCCACTCGGGCATATAGTATTGTTCAAAGCAATATTGACCCAAAACATAAATATGCCTTTTAATCTTAAAGAATTAAGAATACTGCCCAATGCTGAGCATAAATTCGATCGAAGACGGAATACAGTTGAAGAGGATGACCTTTTAATCTTAAAGAATTAAGAATACTGCCCAATACTGAGCATAAATTCGATCGAAGACAGAATCTCGTTGAAGAGGATGACCTTGAGGAGAGATGCGGAGAGATTGACTATGAAACTGTAAAAGCCACCTAAAATAGTCAAGAATGAACAAATTTAAATTTTTGCATCGACCAATATATCAATCGTCTTCTTTATTCTCAAACTCTAACTCGAGAAGTTAAAAATTCTACAGTAACCCATAAATATATATTTTTGTGCTTTTGAAAGCAATGAAGCCACATTGCGAAACTTAGTGTTTCTAATAAATAGTAGAAATATGTAATCAGTAACAATTAAACAGTTTATTTACTTAAAATCATAATTTATTCTTCCCAAAGAAGTCATCCAATTTCATCTGTTTCTTCTTCTTTTTAGAATTAAGGATCTTCTCAATCCCGTTTGAAACTCTGGTCTCATCAAACCCCTTTTCTTTGCATAAGAATTGGATCAGCTCTGGCTTATCAATATTATCGTATTCTATTTTGAAATCGTGAGCCTCTCCTAGTTCTGAAAGCTCTTTAAAAATAGACCGGGCTTTTTGAAAATCAAAGTTTTCTGGGGGTGTCACCTTATCATCTTCAAGAATCGATTCAATACAACCTCGTTTCCTTATTAGCTCCAACGCTCTCTTTGGCCCCACTCCTTTGATTGTATCACAGTAATCACATCCCATTAAAATACACAGATCTATAAAAGATTCCATTGATAAATCAAGCTCTTTTAGAATATTATTCAGGCTATACTCTACAATATCGAGCTTACTTGCCTGAGAAGCATTCATGTTTCTAAGAAGTATTGGGGATCCAAAACACAGAGTATCCATATCCTCAGTAGCCACGCCTTTAACATATCCTCTCTTGCACAGGTATGAGCAGTAGGCTTCAGCTTCACTTACGGCCGTTACATAAGGTATGCCCATCAGCCTTAAAAGCTTTCTACAATCCTCATTATGAGACTCTTCCACCTTAATCTTTCTTTTTGTAAATTTTTCAATATTGGCTTTGTTGTCTTCCATTATTGCCTCCTCAAGCATTTTATCGGCTTTTTCTCTTTTTTCTAATCTTTTCTTCAATTCATTTACTTTCATTGCGGGAGCCTTGCCATCGAAGACGTAAACAGGAACAATACCCGCCTCAACCATTCTTATGGTTCTGTAGAACATTCCAACAATATGGGAAGTGGTAGCATCTCCATATCCCAGACTTGAACCGTCTGAGCGCACAGCTATAAGGAACTGATAAATAGACATGGATGCATCGATTGCTATTTTGCAAGATGCATAATATTCCATCTTCCTATGTACAACACCGTTTTTAACATTTTCCTTAATAAGTTTACTCAACTGTTTTATTCCCATTGGGCAAATTTTTACTTTAAAATATATTCAATCGAGATGAGTTTAAAAATTAAATTTCTACAATTGCAAGCACCGGAAGTGTCATAAAGTAAGATTTGATTTGAGACATGAGCATTTTATGATTAAAGATATAATTTAAAATTCGATTATTGAATAATATTTTAAGGATATTTTATAGAACTAAGAGATTATGGTGGAGAAGAAAATGTTGTAACAGAGGCAGGTAAGAGATTAACCGCTGTGGAGACTTTCTAGCCCTGATTAAGCAAGATCAAAACGACAAAAAAAATATCTAAACCTTTAATTAAATTTATTTTCTAAGGATATTTTATTATGGATTAAAGATATAAGTATACTAACTCACGGGTATATTTTAAAAATTTATCCATTTCTTTAGATATAATAAATTCAGGAGATCCTGCTCCTGCAATACTCAACCTTCTCAGTGCTTTCTCTATCTATTCCTGAAATCATTCTTTTTAACAAGATTACGTCTTCCATCGAATGATATGCTTTAAAGAATGGATTCAATAGTAATTTATATTTCTTTTGCTATCACAGAGTAAAATGCTTTGGATTTGTAAATTTATGTGAGATAAATAGCAGCAGAATATTTCTCTGAGATGCTCTTGGCTTCAAATATATTACCTTTCAATTCAATGAGATCAAATCGAAGAAATATTAACACCAAGATTATATGCAAGCTTAAACATCTAATTGGACGGCAACTTTATTATTTTTTGTTACAAATCGAAATTAAGAGCCGATTTCAGGTAGAATGTAAATTCTTTTTATTCTTTTAGAATGCTATTATCTTCCCTCAGAAAAGACAAGAAATATTATCTTTAAGCCAATGAATTAGGACAAATATATAAGTGCAAGTTGAAGATTATCCCGTATATGATGGCGTGGCAACAAGATATCAAAACAAACATATCAAAGAACTTGCATGGCCAGAATCATTGGAGCTTATATCCAATCAAGGTATTGAAGATAACACGCGAGAGTATATCTTTGGATTATCGAAGAGGCGTCAGAGCAGAAAGGATAACGATCTATTGGCCCAGTAGGAGAGGCAGAATTAAGAAAATAAATGAAAATTTATAATTAGCCCTTAAATAACATATTATCTCCCCTACAAAATATTAAATATGGAATAATCAGAAAATAGATCTATAAATTTAATTAATTTTCACTTTCTAAGATATTAAGTTCCCAGCTTTATTCATGGGGTAAAATTGAATATGTAGTGGCCTGTGAGGTTCTTGACCCAATGCAACAACTTTTTAGAACGGCAGAACCGTCATAGACCAGTTATAGTTTTGATCACAAAGCCACTTCTGCAAGGCTACTTACCCCTGATGATCAAGGCTTACTCAATGTTATAGATTTACATCGGTTTCAAGTGATCGGATGTGTTAAACCTGTAATAAAAGCCCAGTTAATACATCCTATTCTTCCGTTCCGGAGATTTCTTCAAGAACCCGTTGGTTGAAATCCCCAGGATCCTCTTAACTTCAAATTTTATACTAAAATGAAATTAGCCTGTGCAATCAAGGCATCTTCTTAAAGAGAATAATTCTTTGATCAAATGATTATTCATCTCAGTAAAAGTGCTATGATTCGGGATTTAACACAGGGTTTTACTTCCAATCATTTAGTGAATCTTTCATGGTGGATTTACATTAAGAATGATATTATCTTAACCCACACTTCTAGAAAAGCACTGATTTATTTGCTAGCAGCTCGAAACTTTACTAATTAAATATTCTTAATTAAAAAATTCCTCTTCTTATTAAGATAAAAACTATCGATTCAAAGGATAGAACATTACAAAATGAAAGATATTAAACACACAACTCAATTTATTAAACAATTCACCACTCTAATTCTCCATTTGCATTGCTGAATGGAATGTCTACAGCGTTTATATTAATAAAACCCTGCTTGAAACTGCACTTCCACTTGTTTTTAGACTTCGGAACTTTGACAAATAGGCACATCATATAGTTTTCTATATTCTCTTCAATAGCATCAACGTCTTCGTCTTCAATAAACTCTTCATCATCTGAAAATACTAGCTCATCCTGCTTTCTGGGTCTAATCTCCCCGTATCCAACTCTGGGTTCATTCTGTATATGCTCCAAATTCTTAATCCAGTCGGTTTGAATTGAATACACCATCGATCTGTCGATGTCGTACAGTGGCCCTTCCTCGAGGATCTTGTTGCATACCTCATCTATGATTTCGTAGTACACCCTTGTGCTTTGCTCCTCCATTTATAAGGGCTATTTTTTATTTAAAAAAATTTTATTTGTTTGTTTCATGCTTGTGCCACCTTCATTTGATACAAAGGATCGAAAAGACCATGACATAAACCTGCTGCGTGTATATTACATGGTCTGTGAGGAGATAGGAATCGCCCACGAGGAGGATATACAGAAATCATTTCATTTTTTGATGGGCTGGGCAGGAAACTACAAATTTTTTGAGGAATTTTTGATATTCAAGCAATACATAGATAGAAAGAGGGAAGAAGCCAAAAACAGACGATAATTTTAACAAAAATTTCCAATTCTGGCGATTAAAACAACTTTTCTCAGAAATAGTCGATTTTTAAACTGTCTTTTAAATATCTATTAACTTGAATCTCAAAATAATTGAGGATCCAAAGTTGAAACTTTGCCTATTTTTGTATGATACAAGTTTTTACAACAAACTCTAAACTTGAATCTCATTTTTTAATTTATTTAAAGGTTAAATTTTGAATACTATTGTTTTTCAGCTCTGGGTTTCTGACTAGACTAACAGTCAGCTGTCTCGCCTACTGACTCAATACTTCTTCGATCCATTCTTCTCTTATATCTCAAAAATAGTTGATTTTTACTATTTTAGCCAACGCCTGTCTTTCACATAAATTCCAAATTAATGATTTTTTGAGGGTTCATTTTTACAAGTTAGCTATCTTGCCCGCTGGCTCGGTGGCAGCTCTAATTCTATATTTTCAAGGGCCAATTTAGTGATCAAAGGTGTTAAAATATCATATAGCTGGTTAAGGGTATATAAATATAGCCAGTATTCTGAAGCCGAAGGCATATAATAAAACAGGAACTGGTTAATTAACGTATTTTGATGGCCTGCGCTTCCATTTAGTATAGCCATTCAATTATTCAACAAAAAGAGATGTGCTCTCGAGTGCCTTATTCGATATTTTTGGTCGGTTATATAATTCGACACTTTTTAACATTTACTTTAGATAATAGTCTAATGTTAAGGCAATACATAAGCACGAAGCAAAAATATATCATATTTTATAGCATTGTAAGAATGTTTCATTCTAAATACAGTAAAATAGAATCCGTCATCTAAAATATGCTTCAAAGAAACCTGATTATCTTTTTAATAAGGGGCAGAGGATGTAAGAAAAAGACAGCCAAGGCAAGGAGAAAAAGAGATAATCTACTAATGTAGTAGAAAATCTGGAATAAATGCTTCTAAATAATCAAAAATAGTAAATAAATCGACTCAAAATTAAATTTATTCTATTAATTTGAAAGAGGAATCCGCGATTCAATACGAGCCTCTTTATGGCATGAATAGCATCAGTAAACTACAGAGAAAGGCTATGACAAGTGTGACTTCTATAGATGCCAAGGAAATTAAAAAGCTCATAAAGAAATTTTTCTGCTGAGCGATTCTTCTGAATCCGTCTCTTGAAACAGAACCCATTGATTGTCCAGCAATTAAACTGATCAAACCAAACACGACCCCTGCAGCAAAATGAGACAGGCTTTGCTTGAAAGTATAAACACTGGTTAGCTGATTCATCATTATAATTGCAAGAATAAAGGCGTAGAAGAATATGGTAGAAATCATAATCATGGAAATGTAGGAATATGTGATGACCGAAGGGATGGATGCGTAGAGAACAGATGCAGTCCCGCAAGAGCTCATTCCTTTGCAAGCACCTGCTGCTGAGAATCCTAAAAGGATTGCTATTCCCATGGAACCCAAAAGATATTGAGAATCAGAATCCATTATTTACTTTCTGATTCAGATTATAAACTAAACCTTAAATAAAATAAAATGCAATATTTTGGTTTCAAATTAGGAATCGACTTCTTTATTTAAAAGTGCATTGCAACAAATAATTTGTTTCAATATCAGAGAGGATGATCCTGAAAAGAAATATCGGGGATGAATCATAGAAATAGAAAGTATTGACCTGAAAATTAAGTTTTTGAGATCATTGTAGACTCGTGCTCTAGGCTCAACTTGAATCAAGCACACTGGACTACCAAAACCGACTTGACAAAATCAAAGAGTTATGAAATCAGACTTGGCTTAAACACGCAGGATTAACAAACCCGAATCGGCACAAACACAAGATATATTTAGTGCAAAATAAAAATTAAATTTTCAAGAATATTATACTTTTAAGCTTAATAGCTACTATGTTCCATTATTCTCTTAAACCAAAAGACATTTTCATTTATTTTTCGTTCGCATTTGAGCTGCCGAAATTCTAAAGTATTTTTGTTCGTCACAATGATTGCTTCTAAAATTGAAGGGAGTGACAGCTTTCGATAAACTAATTTTTAAGATTTTCTTATATTCAAAAGAACAAAATCTACTTCTGCAATCACTCGACTATGAACAAATATTGATTTTTGATGTTAATGCAAAATAAAAAGTTGATTGGTATTTATAGTTGGCAAGATGCACATAATCGATATTTATATTATGTAGTAGAATAAAGGCTTCAAGAAGCAATTGAATGGTCATCTCGGCAAGCTAGGATAGATATATTAGAAAACAAATATGAATTTCATATTCATAAATTCCCCTTTGTTTATTAGCATAAGCATTAAGAAGATTGAGTGCTGGGCAACAATGAGGCTCCGAATTTCTTAAACTCAAGAACTTGCTTGAGAAAACAATTTGTTATAACTATTCAGTATAAATAAACAAAATCAAATGCTTTAGTTGAAGAGTAAAATATTTAATTTGTTTGAATCCAATAAACTTTAAATTCTAAAGCAATCTGATTTCACAGCATAAAGTTTATTTTATAAATAAAATATTCGTTTTTCATCCTGATTAGTCTAACGGTTAGGATCCCGGATTTTCACTCCGGAGGTCAGGGTTCGATTCCCTGGTTGGGAACTTTTTGAAAATTTTTAAAAATTCTAAACAAATATTTGTCAAAATTTTTATGCTAGAAAATTGTTCATTTGAGACAATATTTTACGCTTTTCAATCTTTAAACTTTTTTGTTTATTAAAGACTCAAGAGATGTTATGATTGAAGAGGCTATTGAGTCAGTAGGCGAAACAGCCAACCGGCAGGCTTAAAACCAAATAAGCTAGGAGAAATATTATGGCCTTCAAATAAACCATTTCATTTCGGTTGTTAAAGACTTAATTTTACTTAATTTGCTGATAGATTATTTCCAAAGTTTCATTTGAGCTTCAGTGAAAAACAGGATATCAATTATCCTTATATTCCAAATGAAGAGATCGATCTTAGGTTTATCTTTCAAGACATAAAAATATAAAGAGTTTTATATATTTAAATACATATTTTTAGCGTCTTAAGAGTTAAGGAAATTAAAGGCAATCTGCAATTAGCACATAAATAAATTAATGCCATTTGAGTGTCCGAAGGCTATACTTCTGAAATATCATCTATAATCATAGCTAAAACCTCTTTGATCTATTCGATATTTTTGTCCTTTTCACTTCATCGCTTTCTTAGATCTCCTATCGCAATAAAAATAATTGAATAGATCAGGTGATTGCTGCAAAGAAAACACGATTCTATAATTGATTAAGCGGAACAAATTGGTAATTCGGCAGAACCATAAATAAATTATTTATAAAATTGGTCAAATCTCAAAACAAGAAATAGTCATTCTAACCAAATCCAATGAAAATATTTCGCAAATTTATTTTAATGTTATTTCAGCAGTTAAATTTATAATCTTCAAACTTCATTGATATAGTGCCTAAAGTGTGTATATTTGAAGGTTCGATTCTCATTGAGGTGGAATATTCATTAAAATTTAAAGGAATTCTAAAATTAAATGATTCCTTCCGTTTAATATTATAAGACTGGTGAAGGGTGTTTATATAATAAATTGGCATATGTATTCAGCACCTTCAATTCATATAAGGTTCTTCAAGAGGCTCTAATATGAATAGATCATCCGCCCTAGCCCTTAGCTTGCTCTTAATAAATTTACTTAAAATGTAAGTTCCTAATATTATAAATATACAAAGAAGTGCAAAGAAAATAAATACTTCTGAGTCACTATAAAAGTATATTTCTCTCTTTTCTTCTCTACCTGGTTTCAAAACCGGAATTTTCAGAATAGAATATAAAGAAGAGTTAGTCACTGAATTATTTATCAAGAATCGTATCACGTTCTGGACAGATGCTTCAGGGTTCTTTTCGAGATAAATAGCAATAGCACTTGCTACTATTCCTGCACTGTAACTAGTTCCGCTATCATCGCTGATATCCTCTCCCAAAGCATATATTTTGTTGCAATCACCTCTGTTGGAAAATGTGCTTATGGCCCCGTGCTTATTGACCGATCCAACCTTTATAATAGCATGACCAGTAGGACTGAAGTTACAGCTGATGTGGCTATCGTTCCCGGCTGCTGATACAATGATTGTCCTGCTACTAAGCCTATTCAAAGCCTGATTTAGAGTATCGCTGAAAGGACCCGAAAGTGGTAAAAGAAGAATGTCTGTTGATTCTATCTTCTCCAAGGAATAAAGTAGCTTAGACAATCTTATGGTGCCGTTACACTCTACATCATCTAAGACGACCAGCGATGCATTCTTTGCTATAGAATTTGGTCCAACAAGAATACTCGCCAATCGATTGCTTTGACGGTTACACTCAGAGTCTATTGTTGTAATTTGCACATTTTTGCCAGAATAGAAATATTTGTAGCTGTAAAAATATTTTATAAAATAGTTGATTCCAAACAGCCTAAAAACGAAATTGTCAAGGATGCGATTATTGAAGAACAAATTTCCCATGTTCATCATCCTGTAGAAATGTAAAGGAACTGAATATTGGGTGGATGGTGTAAGAAGAATTTTGGAGCTGGAAATTGGTGCACTTTTTCTAACCAACTCATTTTCTGATATTTCTTTCCCGGAGCTGGTCTGTGTTTCTGGCCTTCTAAAATCACCTTGAAATTTTTTATCATTTTCAACTGACGCGATTCTGAATTCTTTGTCTTCTTCGATATTAACCAGCCCTGTTTTTGATTTAATCTGTTTGACGATCTCTTTATTTTCAGTGCAAAATGTAAATCCGATTAAATTTCTTTTATAAATAAATTTTATGTTGCTTGCGATTTCTTTCAAATCATCAAAGAAGTTAGAATTGCTTGTTAATCCGGCAGAAGAAATGATATAGCATTTTTCATTTACACTAGGCTTTATAGAATGTTGCAGGCGTGTATTTATATTTTCTGATACGATTTCGGGTATAGGCTCTACGATTATAGAAGCTAGATTTTGGTCCATCCTGCTAAATACTGATAATAAATACAGTGATAGAGTTATCATTTAATGAATTCTCCTCGTCTATTTTAATATAAAACCTTGTTTTACAATGATACAAATTTTCAAATATAGCAGCTGAATTGACCGATCAAATTTCATATTATTAAACAAGACTTAAAGTAATTTATAAATATAGCACCGAATTGACCGATCAAATTTCATATTTGTAAACAAGATTTAAAGTAATTTATAAATATAGCACCGAATTGACCGATCAAATTTCACATATTTGTAAACAAGTATTAAAAGTAATTTATAAATTCATTTAATAGCTGATTACAGATTTTCTTTTTATTATTAATTCTGGGTTTGAACTGTCATGAAACATTTCCCGCTCACGAGCACAATATATTCTACTCTAGTTTGCGTAGGTCCTTGACGTGAAATACCATTAATAATAAATTTAAGGGTCTGTTTTTGAATACCTTTGCTTTCATCTCTTATTTTAAGCTTGGAAGTTAGCTGGCTCAATAGCATCTTCAATCTATTCTTCTCTAACATTCCGTCTGCATTCGAAAGATTCACTCTCGAGGGGTGAAATACGAAAGCAGTTAAGTATGAAACGGACAGATTTATGAGATACTGTAGAATTTTCAACTTTTTCCTCCTTGCAATTGAGCTTCAAAATAAAATTGGCAATTAAGTGAAATACTTTTTACGGTATAATTTTCAACTTATTCCTTCTTGGATTGTTGTAAGTCTTTCTTTACTCTTCCACAGTCAATCTGCTTCCGATACCTTTCCTTCAAGATCATCCTCTTTAACAAGATTACATCTTAAATAGAATATCATGCTCCTCTCCAATATTCGTGATTGGATATATGCTTCAACAATTGCTTATCGTAAATAGATTAGATACATTTATCTATAGCTGCTAATACTTACAGTAATTGATACTAATTTTTTAATTGAATACCATATATGTGAGTTATTTCTATATTTAAATTCCTAAAGTTGCACTAAACTTTTTTAGATTGGGCTATTCTCACCTCCTCTCTTTTGATGACGCTATTTCTTTGAAATCATAATGATTAAATAGCAAGAAATTAATTATTTTAATTAATGCTGTATGAATATAGACTATAAATATACGTCATAAATCGCTAATTTATATTATTGGATTGCGACGGCCAGGCTTTATTCAAAAGCTTGTGGAATGCATAAATTCGATATCCTGTTTCAACGTGCAAATAAACGCATAAATAGTTCTGTTGCTAATCGTATTTATTGAATAATCTTGCGGTTGCATGGGTTATAAAATAAGAAGTATTTTGTAGCTAAAGACTAGTAGCTACGACAAGTCCAATAATCAATTTCTGGTTTCACTGAAATTTAAGTTGATGTGCTTTTATTAGCGACCCGTTGTATCTAATAATCTAAAACATTTCATTTAAATTTCACTATTTATTTGCCTTTTAAAGATAAAACAATAAAGAATTTTTAGCAGTTAATTGATAAATATTCAATAATCAAAGAACGGATTTAAGCTGCTATATACATAAAACTAGAATATTTGAGAATTGCTTAATTTAATTACTTTCTTTGCCTATCATTATTCCCTGATGGTGTATAACCATATTCGAGACTGATAGTCCTCTTTGCTATATTCATCTGCTCTTCAGTGAATACGAAGGTGCTTGGCTTCTCGACCAGGGTGGGTCCAATGACCGGAAGATCAGTTCTTCCATTTTTGCGCAGATTTCGTGAGAGGGAGTAGATGCAGATCAGAACCTGCCGGAAATCCTTGTTTTCAAACAAGTCCGGGGTTGAGAAGTTCTCTGAGTCTGGAACATTGAACTTTCTTGCACTTTGAATGAAAAAATTGATATTTTCCATCTGCACAAAATTCGCCTTGCTGACTCTGGGATAAAGAGAATTTATCCCCGTGATTTTGTTGATCAAATTACACAAGATAACGCCATCCTTTAAAGAATCCTGAAGGTTTCCTTCTTGTAGTTCCTCATTTAGTACTGTCGAAATCCAAATCCTTACCTCATTTTCCTCATTTGTTGACATGGGGTCTTGATTTTTCATTAAAGAAAGCCACGACTTATTAAACTGAAATTTGGAGCAAATGCTCTTTTTACAGCATTTAGAGCCACGATCAATTTCTATTAATGTTATTCAGTGAATATAAACAATGCCATTAAAAATGTATAAATCAAGCAATCGCTTTCATTTACGATTTATATTAGGGCCAGTCTAACTATCATACAATAATTTTATATTTGAATTATTATATTCTTAAACTTGAAACCAATTATATAAAGGATCTATCTAAAATAGAAGGCTGCTTGACAACTAAAGATAATGTTGAAATAAGTCATAAGAAGGGTATTTATTTAATATATTTGCTATTTATAGCTATACATTAACATATAATTCTCAAAACTCGATTGCAATGAGATTTAGCAGGGTTCAAATGTACTTGCTATACATTGAAATTTAATAGAAAATTTTACATGAAAAACCTTACCAAACCTGCTTAAATACTTTAAATAATCTAAAAGACTCTTTAGCTTGTTTGGTGGATTAATATATCAAAACTCACGGCGAGGCATCACTTTGTATCCTGTAAGATCAAAATATTATTTTATGTGCTATTTCAAAATGCCAAGACTGCGCCTGAAACACTAGACCACCTCGCTACAAGATGCTATAGAATACTCCAGGATGATTATACAAGATGAAATATTGAGGTTGTTAAATGCTTACACTTGCTAGTGCGTACAAATATGGTATTAAAGCATCAAAACATTTGAGAAGACACTCTGCCAGAGAAACAGTTACAAATGAATTTGGTGAGATTAGAGTTGATGCTAGACTAAAAACTGATATAAAGGTACAATAAAATAGGGCCCATATATTTGTGTATGCTGAGAAGAGGCGCGAGATCAATTTAATTGAAGTAGGAATTTCAAATCAGGATCTACTCCGAAATGTAGAATCAGAAAAGACAAGAAATATAATCTTATAGTTAATGAATCGGCACAGATATATAAATGCAAGCCAAACTTTGGTCCGTATGCGATGATTTGAGACGGTAGAGTAACAAAATATCACAATATCAAAGAACTTGGCGTGGCCAGAAACATCGAAGCAAATCCCCCATTGAAGAAAGCACTTGAGAGCATATCATTTGATTACCAACTAGGTGTAAGGGAAGAAAGGGTTGAAGATGCTAATGAGCCAGGGTTCTTGGGGTTAGGCCAGAGTTAAGAAACTAAAAGACTATCTATTCTAACTCTTAAGTATAATATATTAAGCAAGTTTTAATTGGTGATTTCAGCTTCTGCTCGGATGGCTTTTTTACTCTTCTTGTATAGATAAATACGCTATATCATACCCAATGTAAGAATTTATTTAAGGGTCAATTGTAGATTGTCTTTTAGTTTCTTAACTCTGGCTCCTACCAGCCAATATAGCTGTATCACCTGTATGCTCGCTAATCTCTTAAATCCTTTTTCTCTAACGTCTCATTGGCGATCGATATATACTCTCGATTTCTTTAATATCAATTATTTGTATTGTAATATTTGTTTTTTAACTCTGCTCAATCTCTATACTTCTATTATCTCTTAGATAAATTGTGTAACAAGATTTTTTGTATTTTTAAAGCTGTTTTTGAAGGCATCAGAAGATGCATGAATTTGACTACTTCACAGTGCCTTTAAGCAATGGCCCAAAATATATTCGACTTTTGATATCAAGTGATTTGCGGTCAGAAAAGACAAAATGAAATGCATAGTTATAGCCAATTAGAATATTTACTGTGTCATATATACTTTATCTTATTCAGTCCCTCATCCAATCGTCGAACATTATACTTTCTTAAATATATGCTTTTTAACAATGGCAAACAGATTTAAAAAACTGCCTTGATAAAGTTAGAGATGAAAAGAAAATCGATTCAATCAAATTTTCGAGGCCCCACTCAACTGCTCGTGGCCTAAATCCTGCCGGTAAAATTAAACTCTAGGGACTACCCCCATGATACTCTTACGAGCTTTTATAATTGGAGTTGGATATGAAATAGATGCTGCCCCATTCACCAATACCCAAAATAACAAACCATTTTAATACAAAAATTGAAGAAATAATTTGCTTCATAAATTCTTAATTACAAAATAAAGTTTTAATGAAGATTCTTTTAAATACAATTTATAGCACTTAAGGTGAAACCTGTTGTTATTCAAGAATGATAGTGAACTATCCTTTTAAACCTTAAATGAATAATTTTCATAGCACTTAAACTTAAATGATTTTCGAGTCAAATAGGAAGATCAAATAAGCATAGACAAAATCTATGAAAAAGCATTATAAAAGCAGCAATCAACAATAATGTCTTAGACAACTTGCCTGCTCTGAAAATCAAAAGCAGCAAAATGGTTATAGCCAAAGCAAATCCAAAATATGTAGAATATCCACAAGCTGAGCGGAGCTTGACTTCTTTGCTTCGCCCTGTTAAAATATTATATGCATTATGAAGTCTTCCATGCCTTGTTCTATTTATTACATATCTCTTTAGAGAGAAATAACCATCTATCAGCTTACCAAATATAGATTTGCCTCTTTTTGTAATAATCTCCGAGTTTAATGCAGGAGTTCCGGAGTACTGAATTGAGAGATTTCTTCCATTCTCTAAAAACAGTTGCTCAAACAATTCTTTATATTTCGGATCATCGTCGGTCATTGCTTTAAGAATCTCATTTCCAATCAAAAATTGCATGGCGTTTGTCCTATCTAAGCAATCAATACAATTTGTTCTAATTATTTTATCTTGGTTCCAGAAATCATTTTTAAACTTCGATTTGATCAGTTTCTTATCAATCATTTTATTCTCAATATTTTTGTGGAAGTCAAAGTGAAAGTATTCTCTATCACAGCAAATCTTGCCAAACACTTTAAGAAGCTCCGCTTCATTTCCAGAATCTTTAATTAAATTTAAATATAGAATCTTTGAGCCGTAAGCTTGAACCAAATTGTTGAAATGGGCCTTTTCGATTTGTTTTGTATCTTTGATAATTACATCGGGAGAGTATTTATATCCCAAAGACTGGGCCCATATAATTGGTATAGATCCTCTGATTTGGAGATAGGAGCCTATGTTCTCCAGGATTTGTTCTGTCTCCACAAGGTTGCTGCAGTTGCCTTCTCTATCAGCACCTCTTGAAAAATACCGGGTTCCAGCTCGTTTGTACGACCTTCTTGAGATCAGATACAGGCCCTTGAACCCTCCAAAATATCCCTGGATGCATTCAACAAACAATGAGCCGTTTATTTTTTTGTATTCTTGGATTGGCTCGTAATTGAAAATAAAGTTTTTAGAGAACTGTGATTTCTTGAATGACTGCTGCTGATAAATTTTATAATTTGAGAAATAAAGACCGGGTAAGTCAAAAAAGCTTTTAAGCGTTTCAACCAAAAGATCCTTCTTAGAACGAGAGAGGTAAATATATTCAACAGACTCTATTTCATATACGGGGCTCCCATAAATTTCCCCCTTTACTTTGGCGTTAGTAACTAAAATCAAAACTTTGCACTTTTCGTAATTAACAACGCCGTAGATTCCATATGCTTTCAAGTTTCGATTGTTTTGGTGGAATGTGCTATGAACTTCTTGTATATTCTTCATTTTATCTTCTATTGTCATTTTGTTGTCTTTAATTGAAATTTCTAACATTTTTAAGGGGCTGGAATATAAGAAAATTGATTTGCAGAATACCAAATATAAAATTGCGTTTAATATGAAATCCTTAAAGAAATACCTTCAATAGATTTCAATGGTGTGTAAATTAAATGGTCATATCATCAATCTAGTAGAATAAAATATTGATCAGCGTCATAAATGTGGAAATTGATGTATGTCCCAACTCTATTTTGTCGATTCGGGGATAGAAGCTTCTAAGAGTATAATCATGGGATTTATCTTGGCCTGCAAAATATAGGTTAAGAGTGGTTGAGTTGACCTCAAAAACACATAATTAGATCAACTTTTATTATTCTGACATATTTTGTGGCATAGGACGCATAGTAACGAATTATCATAAAATGCATGTGAAAGAACTGGGACAGCAAGGAATATTAAAGCATACATCTAAGGTATTGACTAAAACACTTGAGAGCAAATCTTTCGACTGCAGACGAAATGCTAGAGAAGAATTGATTGAATATGCTATGGAGCTATTAGGCGAGACAGTTAGCTTTAAATCTTAATACTAAGATACGATTGGATAGGATAGGATAGGATTGAATATGCTATGGAGTCAGCAGGTGAGACAGTTAACTTGAAAACTCAAGACTGAGACACGATTAGATTTAAGATGCTATTAAGCTAGCAGGCGAGACATTTAACTTGTAATATTAAACTTAGAACAGAAAACGAGAGTGTGCAGAAATTAAACCTTAAATAAAATATTTAATATTCCAGATACAATTCTAAGCCATCGGATTAAATGACAATTTATACAGAAATTCTGTTATTCTGCTATCGCCTTAAATTATACCAAGCCCAAGAAAGATTGATATTATTTTCATTCAAGATTAAAAATATAATCCACGATTTCATTTTAGATTGATCGCCCCATTTCAAACTTAAAAATAAGCATGAATTCATTTTGTTGATTCCTTAGATAAACATATTAATTGTATTAATCATTGTCCGAATCATTCATATTATAATTCGAATTAATAAATTTAATTAAGGGTTTAGATATTTTTTTGTCGTTTTGATCTTGCTTAATCAGGGCTAGAAAGTCTCCACAGTAGTTAATCTCTTGCCTGCCTCTGTTATAACATTTTCTTCTCCACCATAATCTCTTAGTTCTCGTCTATAATCAAAGGAGACACTCTCAAGTGTTTTCTTCGGGACTCGAGACTGGATATATGCTTCAATGTTGCTAGTGATTCCAAGCTCTTTCAAGTATTTCTTGTGGTATGAAGTTACCACACCATCCCAGGTTTCATATTATAATTAACACTTTTTCAAAAAAATTGAGCTCGAACAATTAAATAATGAATTTTTGTATTAAGTAAGGGTCAGGGCAACAGTTTAATTGAAATTATACGTTTCAAAAATATTATTAATTTTCGGGATTTTTAATATTCTATTTGCTCTTCACACTGCAGCAAACTACACGCATACTAAAAAATATAGTCAAATGTTTGAACCCATTTCGATTACAGCTAATGAAGATAGACTGGTCGATTGAATGTTAGTCTCGTTAAATAGGATGGATTTTGAGTAGATTTGTATGTGCAGACACGATTTAAACAATAGTAGATTGGGTAGCAAAAATGTCAATTTCAGAGACATTAGACGAAGACTGATTTCAAGAGCATTTATTAATGCATTTAAAATCAAAAGGGATTTATAAAAATCTTGAGCTTATATTTCCAAACCCCAAATCATTTCAAATATAATTCCCATTTGCATATTACTGCAGAATGAACCAGCCATTATCAATTTACGTAGACATTATTTCTAAATCTCCTGAAACAGACGGGCCACTCAATATAATCAATTTCCCCTTACAAATATATTTTAGGATTTGCTTTGTACGCTTTAGGTTTTCAGCTCTTAGGTATATGATTGCAGGTTGGCGGCCCCACCTACTGATTCGATAACTTCTTCAATATTTTCATTTCTTCTGAAATAGAAATATATTCTCTCAAGTGTATTCTTCAATGCTCTGGAACAATTTACCCTTTGAATAAATATTCAAAATATGTTTTAAGTTATTTAAGACTTTTGGAACATCCTTGCTTCGCCATATTATACTACCCACGGCTCCATATGTTTTAAAGTTCACCCATTTAAACAATTATTGTCTTATATCGAATTATATGCTCATTTTAATTATTCATGATTTTGTCTATAGTTCAATATTAGACCATATTCGTTTCCCGTATTTACACTATTAAATGGAATTGATTTAAACGTCGTTTCTGTGAGATATATTATTTGAGAAGGCAAGGTTTAGTCCAAGTTGATGTTAGATTTCGATGAAATGGTAAAATGGCCCCTGCAATTTTTTGTCATTCAAAGTTTTGGTGCTTTAAACCCAACCATATCTCTTAGTCTCGATTTATTTTGGTTTAATGCTTAAGATAGTTCAAATAATCATAGACTCAATATTTAAATTAGAATATCACGCTTAATATTGCAGATCGCATCAAGCTCACCCTATCTCTTAGCCTCGATATGCTTTATTTCAAATGTGTCTTTGACTCAATATTTAAATCAGAATATCACGCTTAAATATTGCAGATCGCATCAAGCTCACTCTATCTCTTAGCCTCGATATGCTTTATTTCAAATTATCATAGACTCAATATTTAAATCAGGGGATCAAGCTTAAGAGTGCGAATAAAATAAAAATCATTTCACGCTTTTCGACAGTCCTCAAACTTTTCTACATCTGAAAATACAATAAATTTCAACTCTAAAATTTACTAAAAATTTCTTTAAAATGAAAATTTTTTCAAGCCACATGGAGCATATTCTGGTAGAACATATTTCTGGATATGATCTTTTCGAACTTAAAGAATTTGAAGATTTAGCTACAACTTCATACAGCAGCTATATGTCTATTGTACAGATAGTAAATCACGTGTCATCACTTCCATTTAAAGACTCCAACGAGGCACTCTCTTACATCACCATAAATAATACCATTCACCCGCAATTAATAGCATTTTTAGAGTTAAATGGCGTCAAAACATTGCACTGTGATCGATCTTACAAGCCGTTTCTTGATGAATACAGTATTGAGTACAAAAGCAGTCCAAATATAATGAGAGGAATAAAAGAAAATTTGAAGAAACTTTTGAAGAAAGACTTAGATAAGCAATTGACCCTGAGTGTTTCCCACTCATTTTCAAAGGATGCAATCAGATATAGCCTCGAGCAAGAAGACCATCTTGTGATTGTTGTAGGCAATGAAATTGATCAGCTGGAAAAAGAAGTAGACTCGCTTAAGATTAAGCTTCATTCTATGATCGATTGGCATCTTCCACTTTTAAAGAAATTTGCTAAAGAGAAAGATCTCCAAGACGTTCTCGACAGCATTTTAAATAAGAATTCAAATGAAGAATCGACTGATAAGGTTCTGATTAACGACATGTTTGACAAAATGATAGCTGAAATGATCAGTGAGCTAAATTCAAATGACTCCAACATTCTCAGAGAAATGAACAATGTGATTAAGGAAAAGACAAAGGTTTTGGGAAATTTAAAGAAATATTTAGAAAAGAAGATGAAAATTGTCGCTCCGAACCTCCGACAAATTCTCGGAGATCGTCTTGCTTCTAAATTGATTAATAAATCAGCCGGTCTTGTGAATTTAGGATTATATCCATCATCAACTGTTCAGCTTCTTGGTGCAGAGAAATCGCTGTTTCAAAGCTTGAAGTCTCGGTCCAGAACACCAAAGCACGGCATTTTGTTCAGCATGGAGAATTTGAAAGGCGATCGTGGAAAACTGTGCCGTTTTATAGCTTCAAAATGCTCTCTTGCTGCAAGAATAGATGCTTTCAATAAAGAAAGAAACGACGATTATGGAAAAGAACTCAAAAGATTGATAGATAAAAGAATGAAGAGCAATACTAAGCCCGAGAAAACCGGAGATGTTTTGGAGAGGGTTCATGAGAGACTGATTAAGAAGAAGGCTGCTGAGGCTAATAAGGATTCTGCAGACAAGAAAAACATCTTGCAGACCAAAGAAGTCTTAGACGAAAAGAGTGGTTCAATCAATAAAAAGCCAGTAAAAAATGATGGTTTTAAGACTAGAAACGAAAATCCCAAGCCATCAAAGAAAAGATTTGATGATTTGACTGAGTCATCAAAAGCAAAAATGGGATTTAAGGAGAGGCCCGTTAAGAAACAGAAGCAGGATCATATTAAAAAATAAATAATTTGACTATTCTTAGTTTAAGATTGAGAGATTTGACAAACCCTCATTTTTATTTATTTGGCATTGCTTCAATTTTAGGATTTATTTCACCCTGAATATTTTGGGCTTAAAAAGAATTGAATATATAAATATTTGTTAATTGAATGGCGATTTTATTCACAGACTCTTTCATAAAAAGTTGACTTAAAATTATTTGTTTAATTAAATACCCATTTTATCCAAACTCTTACATTTATATTAATAATGTATTTAAGTGTTAGCTTTTTGCCATAGACCTCAAACTTTTATAAAAGTGCAAATCCAAGATAATAGCTTTCAAGTGGCACGGGATGGAGTGGTGGAAATTTGTCACAAACGAATATTTAAGAAAAAATCTGATTTGATCGAAGACAAAATCTCCTTGAAGAAAGGTATCGAGGCTGTGAAGAGATTTCCGATATAATAAAGAGCCACTTACAAAATTCAAGAAGAAGTAGTTCTGTAGCAACCCATAAATTAAATTAATTTAATTTGTTGGTAAAAAAGTACGCCTGAAAACGGTATTTTTGTTCTAAATTTAAAAATTTCAATGACAAATTTAATGAGAATTGCTTCTGTTACATTTACAATGGCAAGATTTACCGGTCAAACCAATCGGCCCGTCTTCGCCTTCATCGCCAGGATCACCATCTTCACCTTCTATGCCTTCAAACCCTTCAGGCCCGATTATTCCTTGCTCGCCATCCAATCCTATATCGCCTTTCTCGCCATCCAATCCTACATGACCGGGCGGTCCCATAATTCCGATTGGCCCCATAAATCCTAAAATGCCTTCGTCTCCATCTGATCCGATTGGTCCAATATCACCTTGAATGCCGCATGGTCCTTGCTCTCCTGGATATCCATCCTTTCCTTTTGAACCTGCTGGGCCTTGCTGACCTGATGATCCGAAAGGACCTTTTTCACCGATTTGACCTTTAGATCCCTCTGCACCTCTGTTTCCATTTCTTCCATTTTTTCCAGTGGCACCTGGCAATCCTTTTGGTCCTTTAATACCAATTTTGCCTGCAATTCCTTTTGAACCAACATTACCCACAGACCCCGGATTTCCTCTTTGGCCTCTAATACCTTGGTATCCATTAAGACCTTGATCTCCCTGTTCGCCTTGTAGGCCAGGCTTACCAGCATTGCCCTGCAATCCTTCTTTGCCAACTGCACCATCAGGTCCTCTTGAACCTTTCAATCCTTTCGATCCTGATTTTCCTGGGGGACCGATCGGGCCTGCCAGACCTTCAGATCCATGAGAGCCTTTAAGACCGGTATAGCCTTTAGGGCCCTGATTGCCTTTTATACCCTTTTCACCTTTTTCGCCTTGATTTCCGGCGATTCCTTTTGAACCTTTATCTCCTTTTAGTCCTTTGGGTCCTCGATTTCCTTGTTCTCCAACTTTCCCGGTTTCTCCCTGATCACCTCTCGGTCCCTGTGGTCCCTGAATTCCTGGGGGACCTTGAGGTCCAATAGGTCCAATCACTATTGTTGAAGGAGTTGCTTGAGTGCTTTCATATGTTGAGGTTGAATTAACCGAAGATATTGCAGAATTAATTGATATCTCAGGGCTTTTGATACTTGTTGTTGATTGGCTGCTATTGCTATTGTTATCAACTGAAGAGGAAACGCTATTTGTGCTTGAACTTTCCAGAATACTTGTAATTGCATTAGGCAGTGTTTGAGTGCTGGTACTTATAGAACTAGTATATGAATTTGTGTTTGACACATCTGGAGTACTTGTAATTGAGTTAGATGCGGTTGGGATACTAGTGCTCGATGTAATTAAATTTGATACACTCGAACTACTTAAATCAGAAAAGGTAGAACTATTTGTAATGGTGATAGAAGCTGTTGAATCGCTCGTGCTGGACATAGTAAGTGTGCTTGCACTGATTGTATTTTGAGTACTTACGTTAGAATTCGTTTGGGTGATAGATGTTGTAAGAACGCTTTCATTAATTGTATCTGATGAAGTTGCACTAGTTGTGAAGGGTTCGCTTGTGCTAGAAACTGCTGGTGTATTTGTACTAGTTGGTGTGCTTGAAGTAGTTGGTGTGGTTGTACTAGATGATGCGCTAGAAACTGTTGGTGTGCTTGAAGTAGTTTGCGTGCTTGTACTAGATGATGTGCTTGTACTAGTTGGTGTGCTTGAAGTAGTTGGTGTGCTTGTACTAGTTGGAGTGCTAGAAACGGTTGGCGTGCTTGTACTAGAAACTGTTGGTCTAGTCGTGCTTGTCGTAATTGATGTGCTTGTACTAGATGATGTGCTAGAAACTATTGGTGTGCTTGTACTAGATGATGTGCTTGTACTAGATGATGCGCTAGAAACTGTTGGTGTGCTTGAAGTAGTTGGTGTGCTTGTACTAGTTGGCGTGCTAGAAACGGTTGGCGTGCTTGTACTAGAAACTGTTGGTCTAGTCGTGCTTGTCGTAATTGATGTGCTTGTACTAGATGATGTGCTAGAAACGGTTGGCGTGCTTGTACTAGAAACTGTTGGTCTAGTCGTGCTTGTCGTAATTGATGTGCTTGTACTAGAAACTGTTGTCGTATTCGTTGAACTAGTATTTTTATTTTTTCCTGTCAATAAATAATTTGAACCTGCTATTACACTGTTCGCAATATCTATCAAATCATTTTGAAATTCAATATTTTTTTTCAGAAAGTTGATATTTACACTATCTTTTTCAATACTAATCATTGACTTATCTGAAGAAATCACCTTATTAATTGTCGGAATAATTGTATTTGCAATTAAACTTGTTAGTTTTTGGACTAAAAAAGTGAAATTGGAGAATTCAAAACTCGGATCATTTATGTAAGAAGAAATAAGCTTTAAAATACTGCCATTCATATCGAGATATTGTACGAGTGCAGGTCTTAGTGCTTGAAAATAGCTATTATTTGCGTTCAAGTAATTCTTCATAGTCATTTCATTCGTTAGAGTCATGGATTCTATAATTATTTCATTGTATGTGGTTAAAACCATCAATGCATACAATGAATTATTCGGTTTTGGCTCCGTATTAGATAACGATAATAAATTGTTGATTGTACTCATAGAGACTCCAACTGAAGATGCATATAAATTTTTAATATATACCCGATCATCGCTTGTCATATATCCTGAATTAACTAGCCTATCTAAATTTTCGGATGCTTTTGGAACTTCATCTTGAATTACCTTCAGGAGAGAAGGAAGTAAATTGCCCGGATTATCCAAGAATGTCGACGATATGAAACAAAAATTCAAAAACAGTAAACACGGGTAAATCATTAATGGGGCATTATTTTTTTTAATTTAAGAAAATTGTTTGATCACTAAACATATTTATTTTGAATTTTGATTAAAAATTGATCATTGCATAAATAGAATTTTAATACATTGATTTTATTATTTTGAAAATTCTTTGATTTCAAATCATTACTTTATTTATTATAGATAAATATTGATCAATATCATAAATAAAACAAATCTAAGATGAAATATGCAGATTCACTAAGAAGAAAATAATATATTGGGTGAAGAGATATTTTGAAAACCTGGGCACATTATGGCATGTTGAGTAATTCAGAAAAAAAATTGTAAGTGAATGATCCTTTTAGAGAAAGTAGATTGATGAGATAATTTTTAAGAAGAATTATTCCAAGTTGAAAGGATTTAATAAGGGAACGGTTTTGAACCACTCAATGAAAACCCAATTTAACTCTTGAATAATTAAATTAGATTCATACAATTGATTTTTTGCGTTTTTATTAAACTTAAAAATTTTAACAAAAATGATAGAAATTTTTGAATGACTATACTGGCTGTTTTGAGAGTATCCTCCTGATTGATTGGGGTTGTTATTCAAAGAAGAAATTGATATGCATTTTAGATTGTATTTCAACCTTAACAATAGCTATGATGGGTAACGGGTTCGAATCCTGATAGATGCGAAATTTCTACAAACTAGAGTTAACATCCGATAACGCCATGGCGCTGAGCATCCCAACCACCTCAAATAGGGAATGTATTCAGCAAGCAAAAAAAAGAATTTTGCTACTACTTTCTAAGGCAGTCCCCTTAAAGGATCACAGTAGGAACTGAACGGTAGGCCTAGATGAATTAAAGTATACAAGAAGACTCATATATTATATACTATGAAAGTGTCCACATAGCTAGGCGTGTTATACAAAGATCAATGTGTGGAAAGAGCCAGCTCCGGGATAGTGATGGGAGTATTACGTCTGTGCCACGGATATAAGAGTGAATCGAGTAGATCTGGAGTAAATCCTATTAGCAAGTCTAATGAGCTAGATATACAGCCTTTCTCCCGAATATGCTCAGTTAAAATGAGTGGATGATTATCTAAAGGCTCTTCCTCCCATGATTGAGAAATATCCTGATTTGGAAGGAGGCGGAAATCGAAGCTATTAAGATATGAGTGGGCTACCACCTAGAAGAACAGTGACGTGCGATTTTTGATCAAGTGGATCTATGGGATTTGAAGATTATTCTACTTAAATTTATTTCCGATAATTCCAACAAATGTAGAAATATATTGTTCGACCAAAAAACCACAAGAAAGTTCGTGAATTGTTTTTAACGGTAAATGATCCGGCGATGAGATTAAAATGCAATTTACTTGTGATATTGATCCCAATAAATCTCATGAAGCAAATATTTGAAAATTGCTATAATACATAAATAAACTACCTTTAACATTGAAATGTTTTATACCCTCAATTTCTATAACTGGAATCTAAACTGATAATTAGGAAAGTTTTAATCACGTAAGCTAATAATGAATTAGTTCGTATTTTCAAAGTTAAATTTAAATTCAAAACAACAAAAATTCAACCGATTTATTAAAATACCACCCTAATATTTTGAATAACAATCCGGTTTTTATTTCAATTTTAAAACTATCCTTATTATGGCAGAACAACAAAGGAAGGTGTTTGATTGCTCATTTAAAACTATGGCGAGCAAAAAAATTACAAACCAGTCAATCGTCTCAGCCTCATTCAATTCAATAACAAAGATTGCAGGAATAGCGCTTGAAGATGGCCAAATACTGTTGGCCCACATAAGAAAGGATAGAGATGACGATATGCAGCATGTTTCTCTCCAAATGTCGGACCAGCCGGTCAACAAAATTTTGTGGATAAATAATCATGAATTTGCTGTAGGAGATGCAGGTGGATCCCTGGGGATTTTTGATGTGATGAATCTATCTTCAGAGACATTACATCCCCACAATAGAAGCATTTACGCCATGGTTCAAAATGAAGATCTCATCTTTACGGGTTCAATGGATGGTAGGATTTGTGCAGTAGATAAAAGAATGAAAAAACCAGTGATGCAGTTGGAACATAAGATAAGATCTCATATCCAGCCTATTACAGACATCACGATAGATATGCACAACATGTATTCAACAACTATTTATAAAGGCAGATTGTGGCACTGGGATATGAGGAATCTTAAGAAAAAAGTCTCCGTGATCGAAACAGAAACTTCTCAGAGATCTTTGAAAGTGATAGAAAGGAATATATATTCTCTGAATGATAATTCAATTCTTCGGATTTCTGAGAGTCTTAAATTAAAGGAGAGAATTTTTAGAGACAAAAACTCTTCAATATGTACTAAAAGTAAACTTGAATATTTTGAGCAAAGTGAATGCTTTATTTGGAATAGGAATAATCAGCTTTGTATGAAGCATATGAGAGATGCTGGAATGGTAGAAAAAGAATTTGCAGACTTGAATGGTTTTGAATTAATTGGAAGTAAAGAGATTCTAGTTTACACTTCTGACGGAAACGTGAGAATTGAGAAATTTCAAAAATTACAAGAAAAAGATTTTGAATATTTGATTTAATGCCCAGTTAGTGCTAAAATCATAGAAGTTTACAAACAATCTGCACAGTGCTCTTATAAGTCTTCTGATTCAAAAATCTAATATAAAACTGGAACTTGTCCCCTGATTAATAGTATCTTAGATTGTATTATGTATCCTATAGTATCTTTGATTGTATTATGTAGCCTATAGTATCTTTGATTGTATTATATAGCCTAAATAAAATCTTTGAATATTTAAAGTTTTAAATCTTCGCTTTTCAATTCATCTAATTCTTTAATATTTGCTTCAAATTAATTTGATATTTCAATCTCGCAAACTTAATACAGCGTTTTCACTTGTGTTCGAACAGGAATCTAAATAGAAAATCAAAACTGCTTATTAGCATACACGAGCTTAAAGTGTTCTTAATATCAGCATTCTACACAACACATTGACTCTTTTTTAAAGGCACTTGCTCAAAATTGTATGTTTCGAATACTAATTTGGCATTCATTTGCATTCTATCATTAATCACAAATGATTCACCTGCCGATGGGGCCAGCCACTAATTAAAACCTATATAAATTGTTCGTTATTTTTCAATATCTCAATTTAATCTATTTAAAAGGCGCTGAAATGTTAAATAATTTATTCAATGGTTAGCTTTCGAAAACTTTATTTTTCAGCTCTGGGGTTTTGGCCAGCTTACAAGTTAGCAGCCTCGCCTGTTGACTCAATAGCTTCTTCAATCAATTTTTCTCTTATATTTCGCCTGCAGTCGAAAGGTATACTCTCAAGTGTTTTCTTCAATGCCTTGCATTGGATTGATCGGATATTTGTTTCAATAATTTTGGTTGGTCTCAGTTATTGCATGCTTTTTATGATAATTCGTTATTATACCGTCTCATGCCATAACATATAGAATAATTTTAATTTTGCATTAAGAAACTTGAGACAATACATTTGCAAGTAAGCCATACATTCTTGATTCGACCGAATTCAATAAATCTTGATTTGTAATTTCCAATTCAATTAAGATAATCTCATGTCTTTTCTTACCATGCACAAATACGCCAGGGCATTATATTTGACTTTAATTCTTTTAAATTACAAAAATGAGTAAAATTTTTATTGATTTCACATTTGAAAAGCAAAATATTTTTGTATTTATTTATTCAAAATTCCATATCAACTGTAAAACTGTACTTTTCAAACTCTGGATTGCTTGTAAGGGGAACTGAGTATACAAAAGACATGCCAGGCCTATCTTTAAGTGACAGACCAAGTCCAACAGACTTTCCAATACATCCATTGTCTTCAAAACGGTAGGCCATCTCAAGACACTCCTTTGCACTTTTAGATGAATTAACCGCCATATCAGCAAATGCAAAAGCTTCGATGCTCTTAATATACACAGCAACTTTATTTCTAATCTCAATAAACGAGTTTCCTCCAATTTTCTTGTTTTGGCAAGCGGGTGAAATGCTCATTGCTTTGTATCCCCGGGTTTGGGATCCTAAAAAGAACTTTTCAGTCAGTGGTGTCTTTCCGAATATTTGTCCAAAGGATATAGATGAATTCAAGAAGCCGTAATCTGATGTAATTTTCACTGCTCTGGAAATGATAGCTTTCACAAATGGCTCGTTTACATCACTTTGGGTTATTCCCGCCTTTGTGTTAATTTTAAAGCCGAGTATTTTAGAGTCTAACCCACAATAGAAAATATTCAGATTCTGAACTTTTTCGATTCCAGACCTGAGCACAGAAGAGCTCCCTGATTGAGCTGATATTTCCGAGCTAATTATTTTAATATCTTTGTCATTTATGGTTTTTAGTGAATTAGAAAGAGACATTTTAGTCTGGAACAAATTTCTACCAGTTATTATTGGCTTGCATATTTCAAGATTAAAATCGTTGATTGACTTAAAATTTGTCTTAAAATTTTCACCACTTCCGAAAACATTTGGAAAATTGAAGGAAAATGATTTCTTGCCACTTGAATTTACATTGATTCTGGCAGTGCTTGGCATTTCTTCCAATATCATCTTCTTTTTTTCTATATTAATCGTTGTAAAAATATTAAGAGAGCTGAGATTATCTAGCATGCTATTTGTACTCTGGGAAATATCCCTGATTCTCTGTAAAAATTCATCATTCGTTTTCTTATGGCCATGAAACTTAATGAACTCCATCAGGGTAAAAATTTTAGAATAAAAATTCGACTTTTAAAAAGCTTTTAAAGGGCAATCAATACTTTTGATAAAAAACAGACTCAATGATGAATTTCGTATAGAAATAGTAAATTCACTTAAAGATTCTCGAATCATTTTATTTTATTAAGATTAAAGGCCACACATTGAGATAGTAAATTCACTTAAAGATTCTCGAATCATTTTATTTTATTAAGATTAAGATTAAAGGCTACGCATTCAGATGCTCCGCTGGTAAGATTTATTATAAATAAACGCAAATATACCTTAATAAAATCTAAAATGACTCGAGAAACAACAAAATGAAAAAATATATTATATTAACCCCTTAATTATTTATTTCATAACCTTAATATAAAGATCCATAATATTAGACTTTCAAAGAGCTTTCTTTAGAATGCTGGATTGAATTGTACCGACAAAGATATGGAGAAAGGCAAAATGTTTACAGAATAATGGCAAAGGATCTTTAAGTAATTGAAGTCTTCGAATGCTTCTATCGATTCTTTTTAAGGGCAATCAAAGACGAATAAAATGATTCTTATTTTTTTACTAATGAAGAATCTTCAATTGCTTGAAGTCTTCGGATTCTTCTATCAATGCTGCAATGCTAAATTAGATGAAAAAATGCTTCCCAATATTTTGCTAATAAAGAATTTAAAAGGGCATTAATTGAAGTATTCAACAATGATTAAAATTGCAAAAAAGTTCGATATACGCAAATAATATATAAATTGGCTGACTTTCGAATACTTTTGTTTTTCAGCTCTTAGGTTTAAGATTTCAAGTTAATTGCCACGCTTAATATGAATCAAAGCAAATATTTAGTTAAGGGATGCATTGCTTTTGTTTTCTTATTTTGACTCTGATTTAATTTAAAGTCTGCAAATTAGCTATTGAACCTACTGGCTCAATAGCCTCTTCAGTCCATTCATCTCTTGTATTTTGTCTGTAATCAAAAGATATACTCTCTATTCAATATTTTAGATATATGCTTCTATGTTCTTAGTCAGCCAAGATTCTTTAAAATGCTTCTTGTGCTAACCTGTTACGATCCCCTCCCAACCCATTAGATAAGGAATATTTCGTTTTACATTTATTGATTAATGGCAATTCATTAGCTAGTAAGCCATATTTTCTCCGATTCTACTGACTGCAGTAAATCTTCATTTATAATTCCTACTTCAACTAGGATGAGCTCGTTTCTCTTTTTAGCATGAATAAATCTATCCTGACGATTATTTGGATTTTTACATCCGTCTTCATCCTTGTATCAACTCATATTTCTGCAAATTTATCAAACACTGTTTCTTGAACTGAGTGTCCAGGTAGTCTCTTTGAAGATTTGATATCATATTTGTTACAATAAAGTAAGTGCAAACATTTTACGACCTCATTATGCCTTCTCGTGCCATCCATTAAATATACATATTTGGGGTTGATTTTGATTAGCATTCATCCTTTTCTTTAGTTATATTAGATCTAGGTGATCTTGCTTTATTTATACTCAACTTTAGCATCTAAATTCCCCTCAAATCATTATTTTCAACGAGATTTCATATTCAATCGGATTGTATGCTTTAAAAGTTTTCTTAAGCAATTCAGATTGAACGTTAAATTCAACATTCAATCACAGCCCTCATTCTTCCATAGATATTTTGTGGTGTATTTAAACTGGTCTATACCACGCCAACACAAATAGTATGCCCTAGTCATGTATTTGTGCATCAATCCCGATTCTTTTGCTATGAGACTGTATTTACCACGCCAACACAAATAGTATGTCCTAGCCATGTATTTGTACATCAATCCCGATTCTTTTGCTATGAGACTGTATTTACTACGCCAACACAAATAGTATATCCTAGTCATGTATTTGTACATCAATCCCGATTCTTTTGATATGAGGCTTTATTTCATTCTTTGCTTGTTTCTCACTTCTTGAAGTATATCTTGATTTACTATTACTATTCCTTTAGCATCAGTTATTTCTTCAAAGCCATCGAAATATTCTTTTTAATGTTGATATTTTCAAAACCAATAAATTTTAAAAAATTTCAAAATTTTACCATATGAAAGGAAAGCAGAGAGGAAACTTTTACAACAAGAAGAAAATCGCTTATTTAAATATGATAGCAGGCGGAAAGGATAAGAAAAACTCCAGAGGAGATATTGTTAAAGCCGGATCTTTCCAGAAAGACAAGAGCTCAACCGCTCACATCGAACCATCGAGATCATGGTTTGGAGATACAAAAACCGTTACTCAAAATGAGTTGGATGAATATAGAAACATAATAAGAGTCAGAAATCCATATGATGTCCTTGTATCAACAGGAAATGTGCCGTACTCAATGATAAATAATGATGTAAAGATTAAAAAGACTCATGATCTGAAGGATTGTTTCGGGACTAAATCAAAATCTAAAAAGCCTAAAATCTCTTATAAATCATTTGAAGACATGGTTCAGGTCAAAGCAACAGAGGCTAAAGCAGATATCAAGAAAAGAGAGCACGTGATGGGGCAGAGCCATAGAATATGGAATGAACTCTACAAGGTTCTTGACAGTTCAGATGTTGTAGTGCATGTCTTGGATGCGAGAGATCCACTTGGAACCAGATGCAACCAGATTGTTGATTATATTAGTAATGAAGCAAAGCACAAGCACTTGATATACCTTCTTAACAAAGTAGATCTTGTACCTACTTCAGTTACAGCTAAATGGCTCCGAGTATTAAGCAAAGAGAAATCCACAGTTGCTTATCACTCCAATTCTCTAGATAATAACTATGGTAAAAACAGCTTGATCAACTTGTTAAGACAACTTAAGTCGCTCTACAACAAACCGTCAATAAGTGTTGGATTCGTCGGATATCCAAATACCGGTAAATCAAGTATTATCAATACTTTAAGAGATAAAAAGGTCTGTAAAACAGCGCCAGTCCCTGGAGAAACACAGGTGTGGCAATACATAACTCTTGTTAAAGATCTGTACCTCATTGATTCTCCTGGGGTAGTTCCAATCCCAGATCTCAAACAAGCTGTTCTGAAAGGTGCAATAAGGATTGAGAGTTTAGAAGATGCCGATGTATATGTTAGAGATATAATAGAAAGAGCTGGTAAAGATGTAGTTGAAAAGACATACAATATGAGATTCAATGATGTTGATGAGTTCTTCTCAAAGATGGCGGATAGGTTTGGTAAAGTAAGCAAAAACGGAATGCCAAATGTTGATGTTATTTCAAAAATTGTACTTCACGATTGGCTAAGAGGAAAAATTCCATATTTCACTCTTCCAGATGGAGAAATGGCGGTTTGAAAGTTTTTATGATCAAATTTCATTGCTTTAGATTTTATTAAACAAAATTTTAGTCAATTTTTTTAGATTTCAGAGAAATTTAATTGTAGAGATCCCTTTGCATATATATTTCCTCCATTAAGTATCAAATCTTTTGAGTTATTTCTTAAGCAATGGAATTATATCCTAAATATTCAATTTGGTCTCACAAAGCCTTTCTTTCATAAAAATTGATTGAAAATGGCGTTTGCGGTTCAACTCGCCTACTCGTAACTTTCATTTTGTCAAGCGGTTAAAGTACAGACTAAGTTCCTGATCATAATCTCTCAAGCTTTCTTTACATAAAAAACTGATTAAAGTTTAAGTTAAGCAAATTCCGAAATGTTTATTGAATAAATACGATTTTAACTATTATATTTGTTGAGCCGGATTGAAGAAGCTATTGAGTCAGTTAACTTGCAAGCTTAGACCAATTCAGAGTCAAGAGAAGAAAACAAAAATATAGCTCTTAAATATATATTTTCATTATTGAACTAAGCGTGAAATAATAAATTGGCTAAATCATTTTCTTTGTTGGATGCCTTGAATAATGACAGCCCGTTCAATTTTCCATGCCCTTATAATTGTGATCAAAGACTTAACTCTTGCATTCAATAAATTTAAATGATTAAATGGAGTTGGATCTTAACATTTGGAAATAAACCAAAAGACATTCTTTTGGATGTTTAGCCGAAGAATTAATTTAAACTTGTGTTAGAATAGCTTTTAAAAGAATCATATCATAGCCCACTTGCTCAAAGATCGCTGTCCTTCTGGTCTACATCCCAATCATTCTGCAATATGCTTTGATTCATCCCTCCTTCTTAACTGAAATAATTTATTTATGCGTTTATATATTTTTTCATTTTGTTGTTTCATAATTCATTTTAAATACTCCTTGTTCTGTCATACTCAACCTCTTTACTGCCTCCGATACCTCTCCTTCGAGTTCATCTTCTTCAACAAGATTTCGTCTTCGATCGAATGATACGCTTTCAAGAGTTTTCTTCAGTATCCGTGATTGTATGCACGCTTCAACATTTGTTGGCATTCCTAATTCTCTTATATGTCTCTTATGGTAAAAAAAATATTGATTTAATTATTAGATTTTGAGGTTCGACCCAACTACTCGTGATCTACATCCTGCAGACTTAATTAAATCCAAGGTTACAACCTTATCATACCCATAAGAGCTTTGATTACTGGAGTCTCTTATGGTAAATAGTTACTACACCATCCCAAGTCATTACATAAGGAATTATTTCAGTTTTGCATTTGCATAAAAGACCGAGATCATTCGCCAATAAATCGTATTTCTCGTTTTTTTCATTCTCTACTACTTGTAGTAGGTCCTGATCAGTAATTCCTATTAGAATGATCTCTCTCCTCTTTTTATCATGTTATCATATATCTGGCCTGTTATTTTGGATTTTTATGTCCGTTTTAATTCTTGTATCCACTCTGATTTCTACATTGCCATTTTCTTTTCTTTCTTGGACAGAGTGGGTTCGAAGTCTTTTTACATTGTACTCCTTCTCAACAAGGCCATTTTCCAATAAATGTTGCAGAGCCGTTACTTAAGTAATACCCAGTGGATCTAGCAATCAACTTGGAAATGCCACACATCAAGGGTGCGAGATTGCTACTGGTATCTACTCAGGATCCTATACCTGGGTTGGTTTCTATATTTGACTCGTCAAGACTCCTCTTCCCAAATAGAATTTTAACATAGCATTCCGGATATATGGATACTTTACTAGCAAACAATGCAGGAGATTTCTTCTCTATCTTTTTTCATTGAGGCGTAACGGACCCTTTCTATCGCGAACCTTAAGACAATATTTTATTGAATTGCTACAAAATTCTTTTACTCCGCCTTCTGAATATATTTCTACCTTTAAAATAGCTGGAATGCCCTTAAACATGGAAAATCAGAGGTTTAATGAATTTGTCGAAGTTTTACATTAAGCAGAATTCGAACATTTCACTCCCTCAAGTAATCATTTTATAGTGCCTGACTCCGCCACTGAGCCTCCCATTCTAAGCTTTACGGTTAATATTCTCACAGAAATTTGATTTTGAATGTTCTTCTGCCATCCTTTTACTCGTCAATTTAAATTTGAATATTCGAAGTGCGTATAAATTTATAGAATCTTTGTGGATATGTCTGAGCACTGTCTATTTTAGAGCATAAATAATATTAGAGTTAATTGGCATTTTGTGTTGATTTAGGCCCGATATATTCATGCATAATAAAAAGAGATCATTTTAATAGGGCTTAGAATTTCAATTTATTACAAATAGAATAGAATGAAAATACGATTTATTAGCCATCGATCTCGGACTCTTACATAGTGCAAAACTAAGATATATATTAGAATTGGGAATACTACCCAATATTGAAGCATATATCCAATCACGAATCTAAATAAGAGAATTTGATTTGATCAAAGACCAAATACACTCGAAGAGGATGGCCTTAAAGGAAAGGTATAGGAAGCAATGAATGAGAATGATTATGGATCAGCAAAGAGCCGCCTACGAAAAGTCAAGAGGGAACAAACTGAAAATTATACAGAAACTCCCCAAAAATTCTTTTATTTGTGTTGCTTAGTATATAAGTCTAAATATTAAGAAGTAATATCAAACAAGAAAGGTATTAAAACAATGAAATAAATCAATTACCATTTTATGCTGATTTGGTATAGAATTTTAAATACTAAGAATTAATATCAAGAAATTAAAGTATTAAAATATATTTCCAGATAATTTACAGAAACGGACTGATCGAACCACAAGTATCAAAGAAATGTCTGGATGATATGAAATACATATAAACCACAAGTAAATAATAATTAACATTCAAAAGATGATTTATACATTTTTAAAAACTATACTTGATAGAACTTATTTTATTTAGGCCATTTCTTCACCTAGGTCCACAGTGGCTTCCTGGTATTGTTGATACTCACTTAGCAAGTCGTTCAAGTTGGACTCTGCCTCACTAAACTCAAGCTCATCCATTCCTTCACCGGTGTACCAGTGCAAGAAAGCTTTGCGTCTGAACATGACTGTAAACTGGTCGCTTACACGCTTGAAGAGCTCTTGGATAGAAGTGGTGTTTCCAATGAATGTAGCAGACATATCCATGCCGCTTGGGGGCACATTGCAGACAGCTGTTTGGACGTTATTGGGGATCCATTCAACGAAGTACTGAGAGTTCTTAGACTGAATATTTGACATTTGCTCTTCAACATCTTTCATTGAGATCTTTCCACGAAACACCGCAGCTGCAGTAAGGTATCTTCCATGTCTTGGATTGCAAGCGGTCATCATATTGTTAGACTCGAAGATCTGGGCAGTGAGCTCATTGACAGAATGGGTCTTGAAACGAGCAGAACCCTCGGCCATGAGGGGCGCAAATCCTATGCAGAAGAAGTGTAGGCGAGGGAATGGAATCATGTTTACAGCCAGCTTTCTAAGATCGCTGTTGAGCTGCCCAGGGAACCTGAGGCAGGTGGTGACACCGCTCATCACCATCGAGACAAGATGGTTGAGTTGATCATATCCGGGAGTCTTCATTTTGAGTGTGTTGTGGCAAATGTCGTAGAGCGCTTCATTGTCTATACAGAATGTTTCATCTGCATTCTCAACGAGTTGGTGAATAGAAAGAGTCGCATTGTAAGGCTCAACAACAGTATCTGAGACTTTTGGTGATGGAACGACTGAAAAGGTGGCAAGCATTCTATCTGGATACTCCTCCTTGATCTTCGACACAAGAAGCGTTCCCATACCGGATCCTGTTCCACCACCCAGCGAGTGGGTCAGTTGAAAGCCCTGCAGGGCGTCGGCTCTTTCAGCTTCTTTCCTAAGCACATCCATAACTGTATCGACAAGTTCCGCTCCCTCGGTATAGTGGCCTTTAGCCCAGTTGTTACCGGCACCGCTTTGACCAAACACAAAATTATCTGGTCTGAAAAGATCGCCGTAAGCTCCAGACTTTACAGCAGACATGGTTCCTGGCTCCAAGTCTACAAGAACTGCTCTTGGAACATATTTTCCTGATGTTGACTGGTTGTAGTAGACTTCAATCCTGTCTCTCTGAATTTCATTGACACCCTTATAGATACCATTGGGATCAACACCATGTTCCTGACTGATAGTCTCCCAGAACTTAGTTCCGATCTGATTACCACATTGGCCTGTTTGTAAATGAATAATCTCTCTCATTAAGGGTAAAATTTTTGTTTAGGAAAAGAAAGCGTACAAAAATTTTAGGTTTTATTTCATCGAATAAAGAAATAGTTTTAAAATATCAGAAATGGTTTACATCAAAATAAAATTTCATAATATAAATGGGGGTTATGCATGGCAGAGCAAGGATTAGCTAAAATGACTCAAGAAACAACAAAATAAAAATATATATACACATAAATATATTATTTCTTGTACATAATAAAACAAATATTCACCAAAATATGAATTGGTGTTTAAAGATTCAAATTCATAGAATGCTAGAATGAAAGATTAAATCAAGATTTGATATATGCTCTTTAATTTAAACAAATTCGTTCAGAGTTGAGAAATTATTTCTTCAGATATTTTGCATTTCATTTGCTTTATAAAGCATTGGGAGAAGTGTAAAAATAATTTGTTTTGGATTAATATATATTTTTTCATTTTGTTGTTTCTTGAGCCATTTTAGGTACTCCTTGTTCCGCCATACACAACCTCCTTACTGCCTCCGATACCTCTCCTCCGAGTTCATCTTCTTCAACGAGATTTCGTTTTCGATCGAATTATACGCTTTCAAGAGTTTTCTTCAGTATCCGTGATCGGATGTATGCATCAACATTTGTTGGAATTCTCTTATATGTCTCTTGTGGTAAATTTCCATCACAACATCCCAAGTCATTACGTAAGGAATTATTTTAGATTCGCATTTGTATAAAAGACAGAGCTCATTTGCTAAAAAATCGTATTTTCTCATTTTGTCGTTCTCTACTACTTGTAGTAAGTCTTGATTAGTCATTCCAACTTTTATTAGAATGATCTCTCTCCTCTTTTTATCATGCATAAATATATCTGGCTTGTTATTTTGGATTTTTAGGGAGAAGTGTACAATTATATATTCATTAATTTCAATCACTTTATCCAATGGGAATACACAATTGACTTTAAAGCGTAAAACTGCATTTAAACAGTTGATTTCTGGGTTTTTTAGCATGATTATGCGTTAAATAAAAATAGCAGCATAATTAAGCTAAGCAAGGGCCATTTTATGAATACATTAATTTTTCTACTCTTCGGTATAAAATTACAGGTTACCTGTCTCGCCCACTTGATCAATACCTTCTTCTCTATCATTTCGTTTGTAGTCGAAAGACATGCCCTTTGAAGTGTTTTCTTCAATATCTTGGAGATATGATTAGATATTATTTCTTAGCCCCTGCTCTTTCACATGATTTTTGTGATAATTAATAACCAACCCGTCCCATGCCATAACGTATGGAATAGTTATTGCTTTACATTTTCGAAATTGAGACATTTCTTTGTTTTAATTTCATATTTTCTCGATTTCTCTAATTCTACTGGATACAATATATCTTGATTTGCAAATCAGTTTCAATTAAGATAATCTATGCCTTTCTTAGCATGCACAATAACCATACGGCGATTAAGTTGAACTTTAATGCCCATTTTCATCCTTGCATCAACTCTAATGTCTGCAAATCCATTAAACACTGTTTCTTGGGTTGGGTGATACCTTAATTTCTTAGATGATTTGACTCCATATATATTGCAATAAAGTAAATATTTTACAATCTTAATTTGCCCTCTTGCATGATGATCGATAATATTTTTCGCATATTGTTGCTAGGTGATCTAATTTATTAGGCGCATTGTCACAGTACCGGCATTTTGAAATAGCACATAAATATATTTCGATTTTTCAAGATACAGAGTGACGTCTCGTCTCAAGGCTTGCTATTTCCATGCACCAACCAAGCTGAAAAGTCTTTTATATCAGTTAAATAAGGCTCAGTAAGAGATTGCTTATTTAAGAGTTAATAGGATAGTTCACTATCATTCTTGAATAACAACAGGTTTAACCTCTCGATGAATCTGTAATCTTGCTCACAAGCCCTGAACTTCATGCGGGCATCTTCATCTTCGGTCGAAAGAAATACTCTCAAAAATCTTCTTCAGAACTGGTGATTTAATGAATACTTCAGTATTGGGGCGAATCCAGATCTCATTTTTATGGTTTTTGTGGTATTTCGTAACAAAACCCTTCCAGGCCATCGCATATGGTATAATTTTCACTTTTCATTCATTTTATAGAGCCAACATATTTGCAATCGGATCATATTTTCTAGTCCTTTAATTATTAACTTGCGTCAATAAATCAAGATTAGTAATTCTAACTTCTATTTAAGATATTTCTGGTGCTGATAGCGCAGTGGTAGCGCCTTGGGTTTCCATACCCAAGTGCTGGGTTTGGTTCTCACATAAGACGAAATCTCGGCCTATCATAGGGGACGCCTGTCCGTGGCAGCACTATAAGTAAGTCTCCGGACTGAAACTAAG
>JARJDX010007124.1:0-18663 GCA_030264735.1 Gymnusa sp. GC000175
TAGAAAATTTTATTTAAAATAATTTTTCACATGCCAATATATGCTGGTCAAGCTATATGTCTCTCCAACTTGATGGAAATAAATTCATTAACAATGTTGCTTAGCAACAAACAACAATGAGTTTTAACATTCTTAACACTTTTGTACCCTTATGTTTTTTTCAAGAAGTTAATATTTTTTTAAATATTTACAAAAAAACGAAAATCCTAACCTATAAAGTACCATTTCCGATTGATGGATTCACTGGGACCTCACAATTTTTGTTTGAAGCTCAAATATTAATTTCGTGGTTTAGCCGTCTAGTCTGAAGAGAGGACAAAGGCAGACGCAGACTTACAGACAGACACATAAACACCACATCGAAAACAACTTTCCGGATTAATGGGAGTCGGGTATTTCCGCAAAAATCCAGATTTAGAAAATTTTGCGACTCTTTTACTTCGTAAATGAAAGTAAAAATTGATTTATGATATATTTTATCGACCATCTTGTTATCACAAGAATTCTGAAAATACTTTTAACTATTTTTATTTAACAGCTGAAAGCAGTTCAATATTTAAATAATTTATGGTAATTCTAAACATGTCAAGTTGGTTTGATATAAAAATCTAGTTTGAAATTAATGTTATTTGCTTTAAACTGACGGTTTTAATTTTATTGAATTATTTCATGATATGAAGAAGCAAGTAATCTATTTTTATAAATTTTAGAGGCACAGATGTTGGCATTGACATACGATTCTATGGAATGCAGGAGGAAATGTGCATTAGTCAAACTGCATTTTAATTAAGTCAAATTTTCGAGAAGCACTAAATATTTTCCAGTAAAATGAAAAAAATGAAGAAACATTAAAAAATTTTATTTTGTTGTTTTTTTAACGTTTTATTAACAAGTTTTTGCATAAAACTTTAAGATTCATGTTTTAATTATTTTTGTTCAAATTCATTTTACTAAAAATAAATTAAGAGTTTCTTTTAGAATTGATTTGTTTTTTTTTTTTCAACAGTTTTTTTTTATATTTCTAAATTTAGGATCTTACTGACTAACCTAATTTCAATAACGACCAAAAAAAAGCCGTGTGTTACATTTGATCTATTTTCGTTCCTTATATTCACAAAACGGCTATAAAGATGCACAGTTGCTTCAATCTTCAAAAGACTTTATAGTGACACTGATGAAAATATTAAGCACCAATAAATGTTGTAATTTATTTAAGTCCTTATGTTATTATGTTTGTAAAACAAAAAATATTTTCAAAAATTTATAAAACTTCAAAAAAATTATGATTTAAGCAAAAAAAGAAAACAACAATAATTCATGGTCATTTCTTGACAATTTTGACAAAAATAAGGAATAAAATCGAAATTACAGAGAAGCAACAAGTAAAGGGTCTTTATAAATGGTTAATAACCACGTGACCGGCTGGATAGGCAAGGTGAGCGACATTTGATATAATGGATATTTTACATTAAAATATCAAATTTGTTCGGGTATCCTACTTACGCGGTTACGTGGTTATTAACTATTTATGAAGACTTGCATTAACGTAGAAGGAGTCAGTTTTTTGATATACAAGATAATAGTAGACTATGTTAAAGAATTAAAAAGCAATATCCGATAGGCGATAGGGTGATATATGTAACAATAAGAATAAATAAATAAAAAAACCTCAAAAATTTTTTAAGCGTTCGCACCCACCATTAGCTCAGATGATAAAGAAGTAGACAAATTCTATGAAGATATTGTTAATGGAATGAAAGAGAACAGAATATCAAAGACAATGGTAATCGGAGACTTTAAAGACAAGATTGGACACAAGAGCAACGCAACAGAAAAATATGTAGGCACACAAGGACTAGGAAAGAGAAACCAAAGAAGCATAAGGATAGCGAGCTTCCTAAAAGCAAAATAATTGTATAATGTTAATATCTTCTTTAAAAAGAAATCCAACCGAAAATGGTCCTGGCAAAGTCCATATAAGAAAACATTTAACCAACATATTAACAACAACCATTCAGATGGTGCAAAACGCGGATGTGCTAAACCAATTCAGTAGAAGCAACGGCAGGGCATGGTAAGAGCCAAAACATCCATTAACCACAAACTGAAAAGAATGAAAATATTTAAACATCTAATGAACAAGAGCTTTCACATAATAGAATTCAAACAAAACCCGATTTATTTTCAAACGAGCCTAGTGACACACAGAACAACGACAACAAATAAAAAAACATTAACGAAATAAACAAAAATATCACCGAAAAACTCAAAGAACCGGTGACCATCTCTACAAAACCATAAGAAAAGATGACAATTAAACTAAGCCAAGAAACATTAGACGTGCTGGAAAAAAGAAGGCAGCTCATAGCACAAAAAAAGTAAACAAAGCAAAAAAATTACAAAAACGACATTAAGAAACATAACACACAAATTACAAAGACACACAAAGAGCAGCACAGATTTGAAGTGTTTAGAAGAGAAACAACAAAAACAAGGAAAGATATTGTCAGCAATAAATATATTTCCGAATTGAAGAACGAAACCAAATTATAGAAGCAGGAAGAGATTTTCAGGCGAAACTATATACGACAAAATCAGCGAACAATCTATAAAAAGAAGACCTGAGAATGAAAATCATGAACGAGAATTCTAAAGATAACCGGAAATCATCGCAGATGAAATAACAGCGGCACTAAAATATATCAAAAAAAGAAAATCAGCAGGTAAAGACATGGTTCTAACTGAGATTTTAAAACTTAAAGAAGAAACACTAATAACCCAACTAGAACAATTTTGCAATAAGTGTCTAGAGCAAGAAGGTATCCCCGAAGACTAGACAAATGCTATTATGATTTTAAAACACAAGAAAGGCGACACAGGGAACCCAGAGAACGACATGTCGATCAGCCTGCAAACTTTTTATCGAAAATAAAAACCAACAGACTTACGACAAAACTAGACATTTATTAACTGAAAAAGCAAGGGGGATAGAAAGGGATTAAGCACAACGAAAAACTTGCTAACAATGAAAATACTTCTAGCAAAATCCGCAGGATACAACATCCACTTATGAGTGGCGTTTGTCGACTTCAGTAAAGCCTTCAACACTGTGGTGTCTCTAAAAAATGCTCCAATCGATCACAGATACTCAAACTTAATGACTAAAATCTATAAAAATACAACTATACAAATCCAACTTCATTAAATATTGAACAAAGTGGAAATAAAAAGAGGAGTACGTCAAGGTAACACGATGTAACTGAAACTGTTCACGTTAGTTCTCGAAGATACACCAAAGAATGCATACTGGATAAACAGAGGCATAAACATCAATGGCAAACGACTAAACCATCCATTTTACTAATAACACCTATTATAGACGTGACATTTACGAGCAGTGATGTGCTGCTATGGGTTCGCACCGGCCAGATAGAGCAGATTGGTAAAAAAGATATAGTTCGTAGTAGGTTCTTAAGTACCCAAGCTTGCAGATGAACCATAAATAAATCATGAAATAAACATGTTGTTTAAAAAAATTTGCACTCCAATTGCAAATTGCGGGATGCAAGCCAGTTTTTAGAGTTTTAGCAGCATCTCACTGCTTACAGGGCTATGAAATGGATAGGCCTCAAAATAAACTACGATAAAACCAAATACATGTCAGCAACGGAAGAAGACAAGAGCAAGCAAATAATTACGCTTGAAACGAACCAACTCTGGAAAGTACAGACATACAAATATCTGGGATAAACCACACACACAGTAGAGAAGTGCAACTAAGAGCTAGAAAGAACCGAAAGAATAAGGCAAACCTGGGCAGCGTATAGCAAAATTAAAGATATTGTTAAAATGCACATAGCGATAGAGCTCAAAGCTGAAATTTACTACGAATGCATTAAACAAATCACCGCCTACGGTGCAAAAACCCTCATGAAGAAAATACTCGACAAATTAAGAGTAAACCAACGAGTCAACGAATTTTAGGCATTTCATTAAAGGAGCGAAAAACGAACGCATGGATTAGATGATTAGATGGATGAAAGGTGGAATGGAAAACTCATCGGATAGAGACCATGGAACTACAAAGACAGGTTTAAAGGCCCCAAATGAGATGGCGCGCAGAAGGAGCAAGTACAAGACCGAGACAAGTGCCAAGAAGCAAGGGAGGCTTACAGCCATAAAAATATTTAGAGTTATTAAATCCCAGTTTTTTTTCTCTATTAGGCTTCAAAAAAAGCATCTAATGGAATAAAACTAGTTAATATTTTAGCTATTTTCATTAAGGATTAGGTAGAATCTACCTCTTATTAAGTTGAGTTATGGAATAGCTCAATAAAAATAATAAAACAGAAGAAATACCAATAATGGGAGAAATCTGAAAAAGTGATTGCATGAGACCAAAGAAATCTCTTCAGTTTAATTATGAGTAAAATATTTAGGAGTGTCAATAGAACATAGTAAAAACAACAAAAATCAATAAAAAATATGTGCTACCACCTGACTTACATTGTTTTATTAATATTTTTTTTATTTAAATTGAAAAAAAAAGGAATGAATAATCACCACACAACTTACTTTTATGCACAAAAGACATTTCCATTACTTTAGGCAGAAATATATATTTCATAATTAACCAGCTAATTAGATTGGCATATCTCTGCAACTTCATACATGTTGACAATAATTCCACAAGTGATATCCGCCACTTTTTACCGATACATAACCATACTTTAAAATTTATCAGCAGAATAACAGTATAACTCTGCAACTTGATGGGAATAATTTCGCTAACAATGTTGCCAAGCAACGAAGAACAATGAGTAAAAATTTGTTGAAAATTTAATTATAAACACTTTTGTACTTCAATGTTTTTTTCATAAAATTGCAAAAAAAAACGAAAATTTTAATCAATAAAGTACCATTTTTGCTTGGTGGATTTTAACTTAAAGTCACTGGTAATTTTCGTTAAAATTTTAAAAATAAATTTCCAGGATGATCGCTTAAGCCGCCTGGGTTGTTGAAAGAAAACAGGCAGACACCACTTCGAAAACAACTTTTTTTTGAATAAGGGCAGTTATATTTGTGAAAAATCACGATTTTGAAAATTTTTACGAGTACAACGTTTTCTTTTACTCGTAAATGAAAGTAAAAAACTCCAAAAGTAACACAGGTGTTTCTAAAAATCAAAAACAATGAAGAAAGTACCCCTTGAGAGAAGAAACAAAAGAATACGTGGATATTATGAAGAGATGTGGAAGTAAAAAAATTGAAAAAATGAAGGTGTGGTCACCACACGACTTTCATTTACTAATTTGAGATGAACAATGAGTTCTTAAAATGTTAAATTTAAAAAAAAATGATAGGAACAAATTTTGTGTAAAATTTATTTTTACACACTTTTGTACTCTTTTGTTTTTTTCATAAACTCAATAGATTTTGAAATATTTGCAAAAAAAACCTAAAAACCTTACCAATAAACTACCATTTCCCAATTTTGGATTTTAGCCAAAAGTCACTGGGACCGCCCAATTTTTGTTAAAAGCTTAAATATGAATTTTCAGGACGATCAGTTTAGCCGTCTGGGCTGTAGAGAGGACACAGACAGACACACACACACACAGACACCACTTCGAAATCAACTTTTTCTGAATGAGGGATGTCAAAAACGGATATTTCCGCAAAAATCTCGATTTTGAAAATTGTCGCGTTACTATACTTTAATTTACTTTGTAAATGAAAGTAAAAGTAAGTTAAATAAAATGAGGTAAACTAAAGAACAGTGGCTTCAAAAAATAATTTAGAACAAACGCTTCTTTACATTAAGATAATTTTTAGGGAATGATACACTAATAAAATTTTAAAATATTTCTTCAACCGTCTGGGCTCTACAGAAAACACAGACACACAGGCAGATAGACAGACACGACTTCAAAAACAACTTTTTCTGGATGACGGGAGTCGAATTCTTTTACTTCGGAAATAAAAGTAAATGTAAGTAATTTTTTATAAAAATCATAACATGATAAATAGAATCTTTAAGCAGATTAAGTTAAAATATTTTGAAAACCCAATATTTTATTTAAATTATTTAAAAGGCAATCGGAAGAAATTAGATTTTCGGGATATAACCATGAGTGAACTGTTAAAATATTTCAGAAAAGCTCATAGATCAGCAATTAAACCATTCAAAATAAACTTTGTTTTTTCTTGGGTTATTTTAACTTGAGTTTAACATAACTTAACTTAACCGTACCAAAAACTGCAATTTTAAACAAATAAAATCTATAAAGTTCTTAACTGAAAAAACTAGAAATTAAATGTGTACTAGGCTGGCGAGTAGCACATTTACAGATGATAAAAAATAAAAAATAGAAAATAGTTGAATTAAAAAGACATAAAAAGACATAGAAGAACTAAAAAAAAACTCCAGACAATGAAAGAATGATCCCACTAAAAAGAAGACTACAAAACAATGTGGGATTCAAGGAAAAACAAAAAGCAATACGGATAGATGGAAGAAAGGAGAGAAAAATACCGACAATTGATGAAGGAAATGTGAACGAGAAGAATAGAAAAAATAAGGGAATAATTTGAAATAATAAAGTCCCCAAACGAAAGAAAATAACTGCAAAGGAATAAAAATAAATCATAAATTAAAATGTAGGTACACAAAAATTCCTACGTCATTTTCGTATAGTTTTTCAAATCAGGTAATAATAATATTCCGCAATCTTTTACAATCACTACATGCAACATATAAAAGTAATAAATTATCTTAAGTATAAATCTGTAAATCAATTGAAAGTATATGAATTATTCAATTAATTACAATCTCGACATTCCGTTAAATTATTTAAGAGTCGTGTGGTGATGGCACGAGCTGCTGTAAAATGAAAACAGTTGTATGAAAGAATTGGGGGACGGAGAACTCACTGAACTGGTACTAATAGAAGATGCACGCGCTCATATTACACCTGTCATCCGGAAACGGAACAAAATATGTACATATGTAACAAATTGTGTTGATACCAAGTGTATCGTTTTACATTCATCCACATGACAAACTTGACAAAACTTAACAAACAACGATAAGCCCAGAGATAAATAATGAAAGGTTTCTATGTTTCTTATACATCAAATTAAAATATAAATAAAATAAAAAAAAATGTAAAGGTAATGTTTCAATCATCATCATCAGAAAAAATAAAAATTAAATTTGACATTAAAATTTTTTAAAAATAAAAATTTAATAAATTTGTACTTATCCTTTTAAAACTACTTCTGGAACTCACTTTATTCGAAGTAGATTGATGTGTTATTTAAAAATCTCACTCTATAACTTTTTGTTATCATGGGTTTAAATATTTTGTATAAGGTAAATCAATAAAATCTTGGCGAAATATTTTTTTTTACATTTATATATTTAAATCATTAAATAACATTTATATACAATTATTTACAAGTGTGTTAAATGTGTAACATAAATTATTTATTTGCGTTTGGGTCGATGAGGTCGTAGAGTGCGCTTATATATGTCTGTGCCATTTGCAAAGTTTCATATTTGGATAATTGCCTGTCCTGTCCAAGTTGTGGGAGGAAAGTTCTTAATCGATCGAAAGCCTGGTTGAGATTTTGCATGCGGCGCCTCTCACGTGCATTGGCAGCGAGACGTCTCTTCTTTAAAACTTGCGGAGTCACCCTGGTCTTTAAAGGCTGAGCAGATTCCGGGCTGGAACTTCGATAATCTTCATTACTATCACAACTTCCAGTCGATCTTGAACAAGACATGTTCCACTCACTGGGTGTACTCTCAACGTACATATAATTGTAACAACTGTAAGCCGTTTGGTTATCCATATTTTCAAAGTTCATTATTTCGAGGTTTTGCACTGACTGCGGAGATTTTAACGTGTGTTAACGCTCTAACCCAGCCGGTTGAATATATAGCAAACTACCCCACTCGAACTACCCTTAAAATTGGGGTTTCGACCAATCAGATGTGGCGCACGTTCACCCTCTGTTTTAGGACCAACAGTACGACTTCTTTACAGCGACAATATTTCATTATATAATACGATATCTTGGACAAGTGCGCAGACACATTGGTTTGACCATATGTCCAAAATTACATGTCATTAAACACGCTCAAAAATAATGGAAAAAATATACATTACACACGTGAACAAATTAGCTCGGGCATACGTCAAACACAAAAAATTATTTTTTGTTGTTATTCGTTTATGAATAAAAAGATATTTTATATCATAAAACAAATTTTTATAAAACGCAAAAATAGTTTTTCTTATAGTTATTCAACACAAGGAATTAAAAAATATTTTAAAAAATTGACACAAATTTGTATAATCTAACACAAATTGTTTCTTTACGTTCATTAAAAAAAAATGGAGGTGTGGTCACCATACGAATTTTATTTACTAATTTGAGATGTTTTTTGGGTTAACTATCATATTTAAAGATGTTAAAATGTATGTCGGCAATAATAATTCAATTATTGACGTCTATCACTTTTGACGGGTAGTCAAAACCCTATTTTATTTATTGTCAGCTGACATTACATCTCTGCAACTTGATATGAATATGAATAATTACACTAAATTAAAGGTATTTAAATTCTGCACAGATATCATAATCTAACTTTATTAAAATCGTTAACTAAAAAAAGTAATTGACAAACTAATTTTCACGTTTAATGACTCAAAAATCATACAAATTGGTATTTTTTTAATGTTTTTAGCACAAAATGGTTTAAATTTAATCACCCCTACAATTATCCACAAGCAATTAGTTAGTGAGGTCAATTTAGGATTCAAATTTGAAAGGTACCTTGACGGCTCGCCGCTAAATTGTAAAATCAAAATTATAAAACGTTTGGGTATTTTGACAATAAAATAAAAACTAGTGCACCTACAGAAAAAGTTAAAATACCAGAAGAAAGATAATTTAATTTATATGGAAATACTGTAACAGATTTAGTTAATATGTTACCTGTAACGCCTGTTAAAACGCCAAATAAGTCATAACTTAGGATAATTAAGAAAATTCAAAAATGTTTTATACGCATCTTGTGTATGAAAGAATATTCTTTCCATCCGTGAACAAGCAATAAGTTAGTAGGAAAAAATTTTGAAAATGAACACAAATTAGTTTTTATGTTTAATTTAATTTTATAAATTAAAAACAGAATAGGCAGCAAGTTTTCTTACATTCAGGTTTAAGTCGCGTATTTTTATTGGTTGTTGCCAACGTTTCGCTCGCCATTGCAGGGGGCATTCTCAAGGCGGAAGAGTTCGATGACTTAAGACCTTGTTTGAGTATGTATGCCTATATAGGACGAGGAGAAACGATGAGGAAACGTTGGCAACAACCAATAAAAATACGCGACTTAAACCCGAAAGTAAGAAAACTTACATTGACCTCAGTCGCGAAGTCTAAATTCCTAATTAGAATTAGTAGCACCTTGAAAATTTAAGAGTATATTTAAAAAAAATATAGAAATTGACATTAGTAAAAACTGTTTTAATTGAGTTCATTTAAAAAAATGTGTTCTCCACTCGACTTTCCGGCACGCAAAGAAAATCTTAGGAACCAAATGAAAAAATGTTTTAAAAAGAAGTTCCACCTATTGCAATTTGCAGTAACTGTATTCGTTGATACTTCCACTTCCAATATATCAATTTTATCCAAAAATTATACACTTCCATTCATTAGGCTTACAATTAATCCATGTGATTCTTCTTAAAGGTCTATATTTCAACTCCACACAGAAGTGAAGAAAATGAGTATCAACGCAACAAATTATATTATCCTAAGTCTTATATTAATACCTCATCTAGAAAATAACTTCTTAATTTTCATAAATATTTATCTGGTTATTTCTATTTTCAGTATTATTTCTTTTATTTGAACTACTGAATATTTTATCGAGGTTCTTAGATATCTACTTGTGAGCACATTTTCTATAACGATGTTCACTTCTGCCAGGTTTAACTGATTTAGGTCTCATAGGTTATGAAAAACACCATTAGCCTAGTTTCAACAAAAATTTAATTTTAGACCGTATTCGTTACATCTATAATTTTGTTTTTCTAGAAGCTGTTCTTCCTCTTCGGTGTGTGCCTTGTCCTCCTAGAATGTTCGTTACCATCACAGCTAATTTAATCTTGTTCATGGCAAGTCTAAAGAGTGTTCTTAAATTTACACCATATCAATCGTGCAAATTTTTCAACCATGACGTTTTCTGTCTTTCTGGACTGCGTTTGCCAGAAAATTTTCCCTGCATGATATTCTGCATTAATCCGTACTTCACGCCTGTCATTATGTATCCAAAGTATTCTAACCTTCTTCGTTAAATAGTACATAGAATTTTTGTGATTTTATTTAGAGGGTTAATTATGTCTATGTTGCTTATCTTACTGGTCCATGTTACTTTCAGAATTATTCTATAGGACCACATTTCTAACACCTGTTCAGTTCAGGCTTCTTTTCCATGAAGCAAGAATAAAAGTACAAAACATCGTAGTATTTCGTTATTTATTTGATATCCGAGGTACTTAATCCTATTAACCAGTTCTAGTCTTTCCCCTCTAACTTTGCACGTGGTTGCGAAAGAATTTTCGGCCACCATTTTGATTTAAACTTTTGTAGATAACGTGCAAGCGTTCTTAATATAAGAATAAAATTTATAACGGATGGTAAATTTTACCTTTGATACTTTTGGAAATTAATTTGAATATTCATTATATTATTTTTTTTTTAAGTGAATCAAAATGATGATCTCATGTAAATTTATTTAAATTTCAGTGATCTTTGCTGTCTTAATTAAGCAGGGGCTTATATTAAACCAGGAATAGCACTTTAAATTTCTTCCCTCTTCTTTCTTGTTTCTTCCTTTATGTGTTGTTCCCCATTCATTTTCTTGTAGATCGACTAACGTAAGTTTTAGCTATTCCATCCTGGTTAATATACGGTTGTATAATTTTATTGAGTATATGTTGGTATGTATCCATTTAATTTTATTGTAAACCTTTGTCAATTTAACATTTTGTATTTTGTCGTATATTTCTTAATATTACATACTCGTAATTTAATTTAAATTGTTTTATTGTTTTTCTGCTTTGCTGCTTTTCTTGCTGTTTAGTTAATTGAATTAATTGTTTATTGGCTTATTGCTTATCCTCTTTTTTCATTGGTCTGGCTTATTTTTAATACCATTTGTATATTTTATGAACTCCTGGTGACGCCTTTGAAAAGAAGGGTCCCGGCGAAGAACCACGGCACCAAGGAGGATCCTCAATTTTTCGTTAATCAAGAAGTACCTGAATACTTTGAACGCTAAAATCCATTGAATAAAATAACCGTGCTAGGTTGCGGAAGTCCTTCAGCCCTGCCAAGAGGAGGATCCAGTCGTTGGATGCAAAGGCAATCAAACCTTTTCAACCAATAGAGATAGCATTTAACCCTAAATCAAAACATTATTTTATTCATTTCTTTATTGCAATATACGTCTTAAACTGGTGTACATTTCTTTATTTGCCAAACCCTAGCAGATTTCAACAATTTCAAAATTCCTCTTCAAGGACAATTGAACCTTTGAATGCTTTTACTCCTATGTTCCTCATGTTTGGCTTTTCTCAATTTCTTTAATTGATGGCGCTCAACTGAAATACCTTGTTTAAAAATGAACTCATACCCAACGTACCAATCTGAGTAGCTGATTCCAACCAATTAATAAATAACAAAAGTTGCATCTGGGTCGTTGACAATATTACCAACAGTTTTGTTTTCATTACATCCAGCCATTTTCTTTATCTTTTTATGCATGTGGAGGTAAACCAATTTATTTTCTAGTAATTCAATTATAAATCCTTCAGTATTAAATATCTTTCTTGTACATATAGTGATTAAATAGAAGTAAATAGTTACGTCTTAAAGGTTTACCTTTTTATAATTTTATTTTCGCTTTTAAAAAATGGCTAAAAATATATAAATTATTTATCCGTCCGTTGTAAAATAAGTAAACAGTATAATAATGCAGAAGTGAAATTATAATCATTTAACATTGATATTATTTAGATAATAGTACCATAACAAATATAATATTAAAATATTTTTTTTCATAAAAAAAGGTTTAAATTCGTTAATAAAGATAAATTACATACACAATATTTTGCGTGTATTGGTGTATACACGAAGTAGCTTGATCGTGTTATTTTTTTTTTTAGAAAATAATACATCCTCTTCTCTATTAGCATTTTGCAGTGAAAGAAGTAAAATATCGACTTTGTGTTTCTAAACGGTTTACCCATATCACAATGCGAACTCCGCCCAACCTATGAACTCTGAATTGCACCCATCCTGAAAGCTATCAATTACTTAAAAGGCTTTAAACGCCGAGACTCCGATCACTGTTATTAAGAATATCGAACAATCAGAGACTGAATAAACCCCAACTTGAAACTATTTGCAAGTTTGAGTTGCTAATATTAACCTGTTCCAATTTTGACATTAAATGAAAGGATATCCACGTTCCTTACAAGAAATATTGCTTGTCATACACGTCTGTGGAGTCAAAGAATCGTTATTAGTAGGTAGTAAAAATAATAAGTGTTATCAATTATTCGACGAAAAAGACAGGTCGCGATTTATCAGTGGAACACTTTCCTTCAGATCAAGATCCTCCTCGAAATATCCTCCCCGTTGCAAAAGATTCTCTTCATAATTAAAAGCCTTAAATGGAGGGTGTGTAAACGCATTTTTTAGCTTTAAATGAGTACAACCCCGAAAAGTTAATCGCTAAGAAATAATTACCCTAGTAGGGTTTAAAGTTTAAAATTTTGCAAAACGATTTATTTATAACCACGTGCTTGTTATGTAATAGAGTTATCAAGGCTTGAGTAATCGGTGCAGTAAGGTAGCTTTATGAATAATTTATAAAGTGGGTTTGTTGTATGATTGATCGATGTCCAACGACCACCCCTTGACCATTAACGCAATCCCAGTTCTCCAAACTAATTACTTTTTAGGGGGTAGCCACGGTAGTTTATGGACAAAAATTAATTTTAAAAGCATCAATAACCAATATGTATTTTTATTGGAATAAATAAGAAAAGTAGTAGGTGTGGCCACCACACGACTTTCATTTACGAATTTATTTAAAAAGTAATATTTTGAAAAAATAATTATAACACACTTTTGTGCAAATTTTATTTTAAACACTTTTGTACTGGATAGTTTTCGGAATTTTTCGGATTTTATCTTAAAATTACAAGGGCCTCCTAATTTTTCGAAAAAGTGGCACTTTATAAAATTATTTGGTTGGCTTTTGCTGTTTTCCTTAATAGGCCCCCCATTTTCGACTGTATTTTTGACATTTTCAAAGAAATTTTTACCCTTTCTAGAGATTATTGACAATTTCATATATATTTTGGCAATCTTATGATTGCCTGATTGAATCTAATGAATTATTTGTATTAAATTTATATGTATTTGGTAATATATATTAATAAATAAAATAAAATTTAATAGCGAATTTTTGCAATTTTTGAACTTATTTATGTCACTTTAGACTATATTTTTGACATTTTAAAACGAATTTTGATATTTAAAAATAAACTTTTGACATTTTTGAACGAATTTTCACAATTTTAAACAAAATTTTAACATTCTCCAGCAAATTTTCAATATTTTTTAACGATTTTTTTTCTTAGGGTTTGTATGGACTGTTAATATTTTTAAACAAAATTTAATTTTTTTATAAAATTTTTAAATAAATTTAAAATTTTGGGAGAAATTGAAGACAACTTAAATCATGTTTTTGAATTTTTAAGCAAACATTTGGAATTTTTAAACGTATTTTTACCATTCTTGAGCATGTTTTTAATATTCTTATACAAGTATAAACAATTTTTATTCTTTTCAGCAAATCTTTGGTATTTTACAGTAAATTTTTGATTTTGGCAACTTTAGAATGTATTTTTGTTTTTTTTTTAGCGTTATTTGCATATTTTGAAATAAAGATTAAAATTTTGTGGCAAATTTTTGACACTTTAACACAATTTACGTAATTTTCGAGCAGATTCTTTACATTTTGCTATTTTTTTTAGCATGTAATAATTTTTTAAATGAATTTTTCCATTTTCCATGATACTTTCTAAAAGATTTTTAAAGAATTTGATGGCTTCTAAAAAATTACATTATAGACATTTTGATATTTTAATTAATATTTTTACCATTTTCGAGCATTTTTTTATTTCTGTCGAGCGAATTTTTGATATTTTCAAACGAATTTTAACATTTTTAGCAAATTTTTAACATTTTTATTTCAATTTCGATATGTTCAAATAAATTTTTGGCATGCACGATCATATTTTTGCGGTTTTCAAAATTTTGGAATTAACTTTAATATGTCCTTTTTATTTCTTTTAATTTTCCTTATTATTTTTGACATGTTTTAGCAATTTTTTTTTGTATTTTTTAGAAAATTTTTCACCGAATTTTTACTATGTTGCGTATTTTCGTCATTTTTAATCAATTTTTACCTTTTCGAGCATGTTTTTAAAAAAACTTTCTTTAGTAAATTTTAGACAGTTGCCGAAAGTTTTTGATATTTTTTAGAAGTTTTGATGTTTTTAAAGAAATTTTTGCTGATTTTTTTTCCATTTTTAAAGAAATATTTACCATTTACATTCGTATTTTTTAAATTATTAAAGAAATTTTGACAATTTTTGGTCTAATTTAGATATTTCCAAGAGTATTTTTACATTTAAAACAAAATTTTGATATTTTAAGCACATTTCTCACAATATCGAACCAAATTTGACATTTGGAAATGCTTTCTTGACATTTTAAGGCATTTTCGAACAAATTTTGATAATTTCTAGCTACTCTTAGATATTTACAAGTGTATTTTTGTCATTTTTAAACTAACTTTTGACATTTGGAAATGATTTTTTGTCATTTTAAGGCATACTTGTGACATTTTCGAATAATTTTGATAATTTCTAGCTACTTTTAGATATTTACAAGTGTATTTTTGTCATTTTTAAACTAACTTTTATATTTAAAGGCATATTTTTGACATTTTAGAACTAATTATTACATTTTCGAGCAAATTCTTAATTATTTCAAAAGGTGTGGCCACCACACGAATTTAAGACATATTTATCACTTTTGACAGCAACATATCCACATTTTATTAATTATCAGCTAATTAGAGTAACAGTGTTTCTTTGCAATTTCATTTTTTTTGAAGTATATGAATAATTTCACTAACAATGTTGCTTAGCAATGAACAACAATAAGTTAATAAAAAGTAAAATTTTTAAACAATGATAGAAATAAAATTTGTTGCAAATTTTAAACATAATATTAATTAATATTTTTTTTATAAAATTGGTAATTACTGATATATTTACAAGAAAACAAAAAGTTAAGCCGCCTGGGCTGTAAATTGGCACAAACTGACACGCAGACACCACATCAAAAACTTTTTTTTAATAAAAATCTCGATTTTGAAATTTTCATGATTATAATACTTTCTTTTACTTCGTAAATGAAAGTAAAATATATAATTTTTTAGTAGGGGTTACAAGATTGAAAAGGGTTTTTGTTTTGGTTTAAAATGAAAAATCACCCTGCCACCCAAGTTTTAATTTTTTTAATAATCAAAATTTGTGAATATAAATATTAATAATGGTTCCACATTGATATTTGATAGCCGAATTAAACAAAATGCCAATTCCCAGTGTGATGTTGGTAGGGTCTCGATGGGGTGGCTTTCATACGCTTACCCCACACCTGAAAAGAATTCACGTGAAGATGCGGATTTGTAACGAATTTTAAATAAAAGCAAAACCGAATTTTGCATTGTCTTTCAAAAGGCGGCGTCAGCGGGTGTCATTTTTGCCATAACCTACCGCACATCCGCGATTCCATCACTTCTTCACGAAATTAATGTGCTGACGAGTGGTGCTAATTTGTCAATTAAGCTAAAATCCTGCACACTATGTGGGCTTTTGTCAGCTTCCTTAACAGAAAGCACAACCAATCACATTCTCTCAATTAAAGCTTATTTATTCCAATCTCGATATACTTTTTTGAAAGCTGCAACATTATTTCCTAAAGATCTTAAAAGGGGAACGTAGTATTTTAAATATTTTATTGAATTGGCGGACTCATGTTGTAGGTGAAGCACCTGCTAGATGCTATCATCATGTGACGGTTGCCTTTAACAGTATTCGTTATTCTTATCCGACATAAATTACAAGTGTTTACATGTAATTGTGATGTAATGATCACTTGACGGATAAAATCCATGCATTGAAATTTGATCCAGTATCCTAGCATTCAACCACATTGACAAATGTGTCAAAACTTTACACGAATAACATAATGTCTTATATTGAAGACGCTCTAACCAGAACTGGTAATAATTTATCGCTGCTTAAAAAAAACAAAAAACGATATTTTGGATTTCCAGGATGGGGCCTTTACAATAAACTGGTTATCGGATTTGCGGCCACTTGCTATTTTTCCAATGGTTTAGCTTTTATGAGTTTACCCCTTTATCTACCCTTAATAGCCTGTGATATCGCTTTAAAAGAAAATAATATTATATCTATACATATGTCACTTTCAATAGGTATTTTAGTAGAATTTTAGCTTTATTTAAATTATTGTTATTATAATATTTTTGTAGGTGTGGCGTTTGGTGGATTTTTCTTTAGCGCTGCTGCTGATGTAATTGGAAGAAAAGCAACAATCACATTATCGTTAATATTTATTTTTGCGAGTATTTTAGGATCTAGTTTTGCTTATGGTAGCATAAACTTAATTATATCACAAGCTATTTTAGGCGCGGGGTAAATATCCACCTTAGTATACATCAGTGGTTTACAAACTTTATGTCCCCCTTTTATCATAAAAAATTTGTTGCGCCCTACCAATTATTTATTTTGGATAGAAGTTTTATAATTTAAAGAAAAATTAACAAGTAGAAAATTTATATTTAATAAGTAGAAAATTGAAACTTTTATTAATATTTTCTATAGCTTTTACCGATTTAACTTTTTTGAAGCAAATCAATTAAATTTGATTATTTAAATTTAAAAAAAATCCTGAATTTGTGTTAAAACAATAATTTAAACCAAAAATTTTTTCGAAAATTGTACGAATTTGGCAAACTGCATATCAATTACAATTTAAACAAAAATAATTCAAGTATTGAAAAAAATTTGAAATTTCATACCAATTTTGACCATAAAGGTGCTTCTTCTTCTGCTGATGCCTATCCGTTTCAAATGTTGGCGATCATCATTGCTATCCCTATTTTATTTACTGTAGCTTTGAATCGGTCCACTTTTATTTTTTTGAAACATATACAAAGGTTCTTTAACCACGAAGTTGTTCTTCTTTTTGGTCCTCTTCTGCCGTATCATCGTTTATTCCTTATTATGTATTCCAGATACTCCAACTTCCTCATTTTTACCATAATTACCAAATCTTTTTTTTTTGCCGATTTTGATGAGGAAATTTTGATAGGTGACGTGATCCTTCCAGATTACTTTCAAAATTTGGCGGCATGGTCATAATTTATAGAATTCTAGTTTTCTACATTTTGCTTTCATTACAGTCTAGGACTCGACAAGATTGGAAATATGCAGCACTAAATTAATCTAATTTTTGGTCGGTGTAGGTAGGTTATATGCCTTAAATAGCTTTACAAAAACGGCTTCGGATTTTCTATTTGGCTATTGATCTCTAATGAGTGAATCCACTTTTCATTACTTGTTGTACCTAGGTATGTGCATGTGTGTATTCTCTCCTTTATTTTGTTGTGTACCAGTAGTTGATTGTGATCTTGGTGCTCTTTGTAGATTATCATATACTTTGTTTTCTTTATATTTAGTGCTAGTCCATACTTTTTACTAATTTCCTCTACTCTGATCATTAGCCTTTAGAGATTGTCGTAGCTATCTGGGAATACGCCCAATCATCTGCTTATTTATGTTCTTGCCGTTGATCTTAATTCCAGAGACCATGTATTCCAGCGCTTCTTAAAAGAATTGTTTTGAGTTTACGTTCATTTTGGCAATAACACACAGCCTTGATGTGTTTTTTCTCCTTGCATGCGTACGGAGGCCATATAATTCCAGTATAGGTTACTTATAATTTTAAAATCACGGTTTTGTAGCGCAATTTTTGTTAATATCTTGATAAGTTGTCGCTGTACATTGTCGAAAACTCTTTAGTAATCGATAAAATATATGTGGACATCGGAATTGACATCCCCGCATTTTTGAACAAGAACTAGGATTGAGAATATGGCTTCCCTCGTGCCTAGCGCGTTCCTAAAACCCAATTGTGTGCGGCTTTTTTCTTCTTTCCTATTGCTTATTCAAGATGACTCATCAAGCAGATGGTGCGGTAGTCATTACAGCTATAGGCATAGGAAGCATTGTTAATGTAGATGTTAGCCATATCTTCAGGATTTCTCCTTTCGAGTATATTTTCTTAAAAATATTTCTTTGCCATATGATGCCTTCTTCATCTTATAGCTTAATAGGTTGACTATGGATGTTGTCCGGTCCGGGTGATTTTCCGTTCTTGAGATGTGATATAGTCTTTGTGACTTGTTATTAATTC
>JARJDX010007142.1:0-11674 GCA_030264735.1 Gymnusa sp. GC000175
ATAAAGTATAATAATACGATTAAATCTCGTCCGATTAACTGTCGTCCGATTAACTGTCGAACCGATTAACTGCCGCACCGATTAAGTGTCGTCCGATGAACTGTCGTCCGATTAACTATCGTCCCGATTATGTGTCACTGTTTAAGTGTCGCCCGTTTAACTGTCGCCCGATTAACTGTCACCGAACCGACAAACCTACAGGAAGATTTTATCGCATAGTCTCTTTTACTCAATTCTTACTCTCACCTCCACGACGCCTCAGAGGAGGTGGTGATCCCTGGTAACCTGAGTATCCCCTCGTGAGATGCGATAACTAATTTATATTGATCATAATGATATGGGAGAAAGAAGAAATACCCGAAGAGTGGAATTAAGGACTTATAAATCTAGTTTTTCGCAAACTGTTTGCTGCTTTAAATGCGACTATAAATCTTTGCACAACTATACAGATTGAATCCAATCAACCCAAACACCTAAACCTAATCTAAACGAATAAATATGTTTTGACATTCAAAAATAAAAATTGCTATTCCAAATCAAACCAAGCAACCTAGCTGTCTTTAAAAACCTCAAAAATATTTTGTAACATAAAATTTGATGCAAATATGAAACTTTAAAATTATTATATTAATATTGAAACTTCCGTGTTCAACGATCAAATTCCATTGACAAAAATTATTTCCAAATTGCTCATTTAAAATTTCATTGTCAACATCTGATTCTAATTTTATTAAATTACCACTGTCAAATCTAGCGTTGGAATTTGATCCTTGCGCTTGAACATTTTACTTGGTTCTTAATAAACCCAAATATGGATTGGATTAAATCATCAAATAATACGATTAAATCATCAACTAATAAATTGAAATCAGCTTATTCGCGGTAATATTTAAAGTGTCAAGGTTATTCCGTTAACGGTCTGCGCAAGTTGTAGACGCGACAACGCTGCATTTCTCGAAACAACCGTTCGCTGACAGCGACTGTGTAATCAGCAACAGCAAGTAACAGTTTACAACCGCACCAAGCAAAACAACTGCATAGATTCCAATTCTTTCAACAATTTTCCTTATCCGAAACGAACAAAGGCATTGTGATGTCTAATTTTAAGTATATTTACGTGCTCATAGCATTTGCAGCATTAAGTAATGGTAAGTAAAAGTATTTCTTACGTCGGCCTTTTATTATTTTTTACACAACAAAATGTCAGCATTATCATTCCTTTATCACGTGATTAGTAATTGAGTATTGAATTTAATTTGCTTTTTGTCTCATGAGGGTAATCCCCCGATTTTTTTCTTTTGTAATGTGAATAACCGCAAAATTTATCATCTGACCTTCACACTGCATATGTATTTAAAATGAACATAATACGTAGTAGACAAAAATATTACAAGAATTTTCCATTATTTTTTTTTATAAATTTATAAAATTATTATTTGATAAATAAAGAAACATAAGACGCCATTAAAAAGAACTTCCTTGTATCCATTTTTTATCATTTCTTTATCTTTTGTTCCTCATTGCTTGTTGGCTATAAATAAATGTTTTAGTAATTTGTTTATAAAAAAAATTATGCAAATACAAGATACAAAGGTTATATCATACATTTTTTGTAAATTATAAGAATAGATAAAAATAATGTGACATAAGACAAAACTTTCACAAATAGAGTACTCTAGTTACGGCCTTATGTTTACTTTGTACCCTTAAAAATGAAGGTGTGGTCACCACACGACATTCAGTTACCAATTTTAGACTTTTTCCCTTTTGACGGAAACATAACCATATTTCATGAATTATCAGCTGATCAGAATGACAGATAATCTCTGCAACTTTGTAGACCTATGATGGAAATGATTTCGCGAACAATTTTGCTTAGCAACTAACAGCAATAAATTCCTAAAAAGAAATTTTGAAAAAATGATGGGAATAAAATTTGTTCCAATTTTATTTTTACGTTTTTCGTCCAAAGCTGATAATTTTTCAAGTAATTGCAAAATATCGCAAAACCTAACCGCTTCCGGTTGGTGGATTCTGGGCTGTAGATAGGACAAAGACAGACGGGAATCACGAGAACCACTTTTACTTTTATTTACAAAGTATTGTAATCATGATTCAATATAGAGATTTTGCGAAAATTTCCATTTTTGACTCCTTAAAAAAAGGCTGTTTATCTGTGTCCTCTTTTCACCCCAGACAACTTATCTGATCGGCCTGGATCAATTTTTCACCAAAAATTGAAGAAACCAGAAGTGGTAGTTTTTTTTGCAAATAGATAATTCAAGTATATATTGAGTACAAATAGGAATTAACTTTAAAAGAGACGCCTCGCCGTCTAGCATAGATCGTGAACTAACTCGAGTCGGTAGACATTCATTGTATTTATATAGAACTCTTATAACAAATAAGTGTTTTAATTGTTAAATTTTAAATATTTTCAGTGATGTGAAAACACACTAAAATACTCCTTACATTTTCTTCTAACCTGTAAATATTACTGAATGATACCGACTAAAGTGTCCATTGACAGATTGATCGCAGCGTCTCCACTAGGTAAAGTTAATTCCCAAAAGTGTTTAAAGGTAATAATTGCAACAAAATTTTACTCTGTTGCTTGCAAAGAAACATTGTTAGTGAAATAATTCCTATCATATGTTTCAACAAAATTACAAAATAAAGTTGCTGAGTATCATTATTTTGATAAGCTGATAATTTAGGATTTATGGTATTTCTCAAATTTATAAACGTGGTGACTATATCCCCATTTTCTTCTGAATGTGAAAACTCGAAGACGGGTATTTGCGTAAAAATATTTTTTTAGAAAATTTTATCCTATTGTTTGCTTTATAAAGCAGCAGCTGGTTGATCAATAATTGTGGATTCTGCATAGTAGTTTGTTAATTTTAGTGTTATATTTGACCTTAAGTGCTTAGTACACATTGGGTGTTCAACAATTGGGCAGGAGGTGTTTGGTTTTGTCTGCTTCCTTTAGCTTGTGATTTTTAATTAAGGGTTATTAGTGGGCATCTACCACTTTGGAGTAACAAGGATGCCATGTTAGAATTCCTGTGTAAAACAAGGTGGTGGAAGGAATTTGACCAAATATGCACTTTCCTTCCTAGAGGTTTAATTTGCTCATGGCTATCTTTATGCCTTCTTTCCATAAATTTCGTGGACGGTCCCGCTTTCGCCTAACATGCTGCTTCCAATCAGAAACTAATTTCGGCAGTGGTTCATTTTCCATTAGTTCCACGTGTCATACCAGATCAATTGTTTCTTAGTAAGCTCATCCATTACGGCTTTCTGCGCTTTTAATAACTCTCGCATTCTCTCATTTTTTATTCTGTCCTCTCTCCACTTCTAGAACTATTCTTCGGTCTAATTCACTCATGTTAGAATGCTTTTCACATGTTGATTCAGGTTTGACATTCAATATTTTGACACAATTTTCTCCTTGTCCTTCTGATTCAGAAAAACATAACATATGCTTTCCACTCGCTTTACGATACGAAATTTGGTCTGTATATTATCTTTATGGTGACCTTTTTCTGAAGATTGTTGTCAAAATAATGCCCAAGTATTTGTATTTGTTATATCAACAACTCTTTCCGCCTCCAATATTAAGTCACTTTCTTCGGCTCCAACTCCTGGGCACTTTGTTTTACTTCAGTTCATGGTCCCCACTTGGTATATTCTTCCTGTAATTTACAAGTCTTATACTCTAGGTCATCTTCCTTCTACCATGCTAATATTTCTTGATCATTAGAAAACTGCAAAGTTAGTAGTGACGCATGATCTGTTTCGAAGCCTCTTTCTTCTCCCCTACTTTCTCTTCCATAAGTTCAGGTCTCGTTTGATATATATGTATTTTATAAAGATTCGGGAATGCAACACCCTTGTCTTGTCGTTTTGGTTTAGAAATAAAATTACGCAGCGAAAGCGCGATTTACATCACTCCAACGTTTTATGTTTACTAAATTCACTGCTCAATTTTTTCATACTTCAAATGATATTTCTACAAGAGTTATTTTAAAATATCCAGCCTTACTGTTGCATCCTTTATAAAAGGCGATCTTATTTTTTACAGCTCAAAATCAAATAGATCCAGAACCGCATACCACAGTTTCTCCAAACAAAACAACCATCGCCCCTACCCCTCAACCCGAACCAACCACAAAACCTACACCACAGCCTGAACCAACTACAAAACCTACACCTCATCCTGAACCAACTACAAAGCCCACACCTCATCCTGAACCAACTACAAAACCCACACCTCAACCTGAACCAACAAGTAAACCTACACCACCACCAACCACAGCTAAACCTACACCACCACCAACCACTAAACCTACAGTACCAACAACAACAAAACCAACACCACCACCTACAACTACAACAACAACTGCTGCTCCAACTACAATCCCTCCAAAACCGAAACCCATCACTCCAAAAGCAGGAACATGGAGGGTCAATTACACAACATCATCTAATACATCCTGCATAATTGCAAAAATGGCTCTTCAAATTGAAATTCCATATGTCACCAAACAAAATGAAACTTGGAAAGGATACGTGGATCTTCCAGAGAATGCAACAGTCAGTGGAATTTGCAATGGAACAAATCAAATTCTTAATTTGGCATGGGATAATGATTGGGTTAAATTCACATTCAACAAGGACAACAGCAGTTATGGTTTAAAAATGATTGAAGCAAATATTACCACAGATTTCGTTAATGCTAATTGTAAGTACATATTTTAATGATAATATAATATATAAAATAGAAATGAACAAGCTACACCAGATATGGGTTTTGACATCCAGCAAAACACCATTTATTTTAAATATTTAACAATACGATTATCAAATTAAAAGATTTTATGCTTTGCTGGATCAAACCTGGGGTTTCACGTTGTTTCATGTTTCCTGTAACCTCTTTACTGGAGAGCACTTGGAAAATTTGTATCAAAATCAGGGTTCAAGCTTAATTTAAACTAAAATTCAAAATTACAACAAAACTACATATAATGGGTATTAAAAATATTTATTACTCTGATAATATTTGAAATTAAAAAATATTAACATAACTTGATATCACCTTGTTATCTTATCAAAATAGTAGGCGGCTGAATCACTTAATTTGTTTGTTTTGCCATTTGTTTGTGCTTTAATGATTTTGTTTTTTTTTTTTCAGCTACAAAATCTGTTATTTTGCAACACATTAATGAAGAATTCAACACAACGCAAAAGAAATCATACAAATGCAATAAGTTGCAAACGCTTAATCTTACAATGGCAGAAGCTAATAAAACTGCCTTTTTCCATGTTAGTGAATTGCAGTTACAAGCTTTCTATAACAGCACTTCCAAGGCATTTTCAGATGGTAAGAAATATATTTAAGGCAGTGGTTCCTGCCTTGTGATTTCGCTAAATTTTAAAATCTTAATTTTTGGCAGTTTTGATAACTCACTAAAATGCTCTATCTAAAAGTATTATATAAAGTGTGAGCTACTTAAAGGTGAAGCAACCCATAATATTTGTATGCTATTTGATTTTGATATTTTTTTTAACAAATTAACTGGGCGATATTTGTGGGTATTAGAAAGAAATTGTATAACAGTTTTTTTTTTGGCAAAAAAACGTGGATTAAGCGCTCCTTAAAATGTGCCTTTACAAGTTGTAAATAATGCATTTCACTTGTGCCAAATTTTTGAAAATTATATTTAACAATAATAAAACATTATTTTGATAAATGCCCCCTTGAAATCCGCTCTCCCAGGGGTCGCGTCACACAGGTTGGAAAACACTGCTGTAATGTATTTATTTTACTTTTTTTTATTGCACATAATTACAAACTTAATTAAAACATATATTTTTTTTCAGCCGTTGACTGTGAACCATTTGATACACCCGATATAGTACCAATTGCAGCAGGTTGTGCTTTAGCTGCATTAATAGTAATTGTTTTGGGTGCTTACCTTTTGGGAAGAAGACGTTCTCAAGCCCGGGGATACCTCTCAATGTGAGTCCCGAATACACTTCATGGCTAGAGAGACGAGTACTGATAAACCTAGTACCCATTTCATACGGCTTTGTCTCTCTTAATAATTATATTTTTACATATAAATCTGAATAATGGCAAAAACTTATTAAATTTATTTGTTTAATTTAATACCGCGTAATTAAGTTAGTTCCTACTAGTAGTGTCTTCCTGCAAAGTATATCATATGTAAAAATATAATATTGTTTTTTGCAACTTGCAATTGGCGGCGAACGTGGCTCATAATTTTAAATTAATCGTATGAAATGGGTTATTGAATGTGATTGTTAAAATTGAATTATTTTCATTTTTTAAATTGTTTGTTGGGAATTTGATCAAACATTAGTTAAAACGTTAACAACAATAAACAATAATTTGTCTTTGAGCAAATTTTTTAAAACTTTTTTCATATTTAAATATTTTTATTTCTGATTTTAACAAAAAGTAAACATTGTCTCAAGGGCAAGTTTTTCTGAATTTCATTTTACGAATAAAGAAAAACATTTCAATATAGGGCCTTTAAAATAAATATTTTTAAAATTATTTTCTAAACTGGTGGATATATGAATTTTTAAATTTTTGAGCATCTAAGTCTAAACTGTTTTGAGCATCCTTAGTCTATGAATTCTCATTAAGCAATAATGAAGAGAAATTTGGGAAGTCTACCAGTGTAGCTTTAAAAAGTTAAAGCTCCCGATTCTTTAGAATCATTGGCTTGTAAATTAACTTAAAATTTCAGGGGCCGATTAAATGTAAATTGAACGCCCAGTCATATATTGCGCACATTTATAATGATAAGTAGCTTTATTGCCTAACTTTTCAGAGCTTAAAATTAATTTTAATGCCGGAATCTGTAGAAATGCATGCGTCTGCAATACAGAGGGCGCTCTATACAAACATAACCCGTGACTTTTTTTTTTTTCATTATAGTTTATATAAAAGGCAGTGTTTTGTTTTTGTTAAAATTCAGCAAAGTTTTTGATTTAATGAAGTATAATTATTACAAAAACATGATGGTGCAGTAAATATGTTTTTTTTTACTTAATTATATTTTCTTCGGGTAATCAAACAACACAGGGGTTTCCAAAATTTAAATCTTAACATAATCCCTAATCTTGAATATACATCTAGGCTAAAATTATATAAAGCTGGATACAGACTTGAACAAACAGAATGTCGAACTGAACCAAATGGTAAATCGAGCGCCGAAACAATCAGAAAATGGGAGAGGATGTTCAAGATGAGGTTCACTTAATTTATCAAGTTGCAACATAAGCACATGTTTGTTTTGATAATTAACTTTTAACCATTTCACTGCTTAAGACTTATATTTTCATAAATATGAGTGTATATATGCGCCTTTCGTACATATTTATGAATATGGGACAGAGTATCATTCGTAAATATGAGAGAGCGTATATATCCGCCTTTTGTACATATTCATGAATTTGATATATAGTTATGTATATGGAAGAGCGTGTATATCCGCTTCAAGCAGTCAAAGGGTAAATAACTGGTAAAATCAGGATTTGATTGTATAATTCACATTTGGTTATCAAAATCTAGCACCTCCTTTCGGCGCTCATTAAAGACGTTCTCTTGCGCGATAATATGTATGAGGTTTTATCCAGGGATGAGTAGAAATTATACCGCGTGAATATTTTTCTGCACATTACACATCTCCCCTTTTTAAATATTTTGTGTTTTATTTTTATTTCACAAGAAAACATAATATAAAAAGTTTCGGACCTATAAATTTTTTATATATTATTTTACATTTTTATTTATATTTTAAATACTATGGTTTCTATTATTTTGTGGTTTTGCTGTTTATACGTTAATGTGAATTTCTTTTAAAGCGAAACTGATAGGTAAACTTTGTTGTAATTATTTTTTTTGTATTGTCTTTCATATTAAAATTAACTAATATGTACCCACTCTTTCAAAAGTATAAAAAAAATGTGTAAAAGTAGATTTATAAAATATCCTTTATTAATGTTAATAACAAAATCAGCCTTAAAAAAAGTAGGAATGAAGATTTTAGTTTTAATAACACACAAGTTTAATGTTTTTTGCATGTGCAATAAAATTGTAAGAAACTGCGCTCGTTTTTAACTCGAATATAATTCATTTGTGTGTTATTAAATGGATTGCACTCAAGTGCGAGTAAAATTTGCCCTTATAGGCTGTGAAAATAAATTGGTAATTGTAAGTTTTATTGAACAATAAAGGTATCTTATAATAATCTTTTGTTTTATTTACCCCTCTAGCTGTGAAGTGTTTATGTAATATTTTTAATTTGAATTTATTATGTACAATAGTGTCTGAATGTTTGTATTGTATGTTAAAAACTGCATTCATGTATTGTCTTTGTCATTGGTATGAATGATACTTTTACACAGGCTTGTGAAAAAGTGTCACTAAGCCTAAATTGATAATATGACATGTTCTACACTCGATAGAGTTGTTTAAATCCTCAATGATGATCATAGGGTTGTCGCTAGTTCTGCTTTAGAAACTAACTATCCCTTTTTATTGTAAAAATTTGTCCTCCCTTCAATTTTCTTTTAATAGGGGTGGCAAATGCGTTTATGCGGCGCTCTCTTAACAGCGACGCCAGGCAATGCTACAAACAGCCTCTAACGTTGGAAATTTCGTGTGGCCGAAGCACGAACTGCGTTCGGATGAAAAAATTCGCTTCAATTATATTTCAATATATTTGTTGGCTGGGTATACTTTATTTTTCTTTTCATCAATTTCAAGATCCGTATCATTTTCTTTTTTGCAACGCAATGTGTCCCAAGTTGGAATCAAATGTGTTTGATCAAAAATTTGCTCCACAGGACATTTGCCATACCAATCGTCGAGTATTTGACTCAAACGTTCACCGTATTCTCTGACGCGTCTTTAGTTCAAAACTGGATTGTTTCGGATTAAACTCGGCCATTAGCTAACATGGACTCTTCATACGTGCGTTATTTTTCCAGCATACTCACGGTATTTTTTTTATAATCAGTAGGCTTTAGCTCATACTTGTGCCATGCAATGGAGCAATAATGTTAGATAAATATTTCCAGGAGACATCATACCCAATGAGTATGCACTAAGAATGCCATATGAAAGTAAGTGTCCACTTTTTGAATTTTCTCTTCCTTTTCGAACTATTTGGTGTTTACGCCATTTATCTTTCTTTCTACTTTTTTGCCAAAAAACGGAAGGTTTTTGATTTTTTGGATTTTCGTTATCTGTATATCTTCCATGGGCTTTATTTAATAAGTGGGTGAAAATTAAAGATTCAAATATGCATTTCGGTGAATGCGCCAGGTATTTCACATGATTTTTTTAATCCGATTGCGTTAAAATTTGGTATTCGTATACAGGTGCGACGGGCTTTACGGAAGTACAAGACGTTTTTTCGGAATGGGAATTTGCACCCCCAAAATTAGATGTTTTTTAAAACTGAGGGGTGGTGGTATTTGCTCTCTCTCTTCTGTCCATTACCCTAATGAGGGTTTGGTGACATCATGATGGCATTTGACCATCTCTTTATTTTGTGCCATATGGGCTGCTCCATGTATATTTTCACCGATAAGGTCTTTAGTTTGGTCGACCCATCGTTTTGGGGATATTCCTCTTGGTCGCCGACCATTTACTGTCCCTTCTACCATTATTCTCTCAATGGAGTCCCCTTTTCTGGCAGTGTGGCCGAAATATGGCAGAAACGACTGGCTGACTTTTGAAGACAAGCAATTTGGACTCGTTAGGTCTATGTGCCGTCCACGGTATGCGCAGCATTCTTGTAAGTCCACATTTCCAAGGCGTCTATACTTCGTTTATCTGCTTCTTTTACAGTCCACGTTTCTGCTGCATACGTTGCTATAGGAAAAATTAGGACATTCAGGAGTCGGACTTTGGTTGATTTGGTGATGGCTTTGCCTCTCCATATGGTAGCGAGCTTTGTTGTAACTGTTCTGGCAATGGCTAGTCTTCGGTGTATTTCTTCTTTACATCCACCGGTGTTGGTTACGATTGAGCCTGGTAATTGAATTTACATGTTCTTCATAGTTAGTAATTCGCTAAAAGATGCTAAATACGTACCCAACCGGTTGGGTACATGAACCGTTTTTCAAAATTTTGACTTCGACCTTTTTGTGTAAAAAAAAGGAAGCCTTGGGCCGCTTTTTGTGTAAAAAAAAAGGAAGCCTTAGGCCGTCCGCACACGGGTCGTTTGGTACCCGAAGTCGAAGGCGATTCTCCCTCCAAACGACTTCCTATGTTAGTAAGTGGATGGCTGCCAACGAGCCGACTGGCAATCGAATTGTATACTATGCGTTTGCGTCTCGATCGTCGCTCGAACCATGCGAGTTGTTGAGAACGGGAAAAATCTAGCGTGACGCTTGCATCGTACGATGGAGGTGTTTAATATCAAATTTGTAGGAGAAGTGTATGTACTGTACGATTTTTTTGACATTCTATAAAATGCCAAAAATTTTGAATCGGTTTCTTGCAATTCTTTTGCCGCAACAAAGAGCCGACAATGAAAGTTCCATTTAATGTACGAATGAACTCCTACTCTTTCAGTTCTTCTTGTTTTCATCCGACGAACTGTTCATTATAAAATATAAAAGGAAAATGAAGATGTTTCGTACATTCCTGGTTGGAAGATCGCAAGCTGATTGACAAAATAGTTCGAACCGTGTGCGAAGCATATTCCGCTTGCATTGCATAGTTCTTATATGACGCTCCTACTTCGAGTCGCAGATACTTCGAGTACCAAACGACCCGTGTGCGGACGGCCTTAGATTTTTTTCGATTTTCATCATTTGGTAGGTATTACGTTGTATCTTCCATAGGCTTTAAGAGGGTGAAATCTGTTAGAATTTTTTGGAGGAATTTATAGTTTTACTGCTTTTATAGCATGTAGTAGAGTTTGTTTTCCTCTTTTCTTTTTCCCATAATTTCCTGCTTTTTTTCCAATTTTAACAAAAATTGTGTTTGCGTTCTCATCTTCCGCCCGATCGGTTGCATCTTGTGGTTTCTGCTTTCCAAAATCGCTGTAGGTAACTATGAAGCAGTCATGACCCGTAAAAACATTTGAGTCGTGGTTTAAAAAACCATCACTGCTCTTAAATGGAAAGTGGACTCTTGGAACTGACTATTCTAGAATGTAACTTTCACCACTTAAATCGATATAATTTTTTTTTACTTTCGGTTTAAGTCGCGTGGTTTTATTGGTTATTGCCAACGTTCCGCTTGCCATTACATGAAGCATTTTTAAGGCGTTTTGAGAAGGCTACCTGTAATGGCGGGCGAAACGTTGGTTAACTTTGCAACTTAACTCCGAAAGTAAGAAAATATACAAATTGTGTTCAAGGACAATCTTCTGGCCACTATGTCTCAGTAAGCCCTTTGAGCCCCTTAAAATTGACTAGTCAGTAGAGAATGTATTTCTCAAGATATCGTTGTTCCAATTTGAAATACTGTACAGGCATGTGAATAGATTATTGAATAAGAGTTTAATTAGTTTTATTTCCATTTTAGGTTTACACAAACAAAGAGGGAAGAAGATTATATACCAATGAAGAATTTATCTTGTTTTAATTAATGACTTAATCACGTCCATGATAAACA
>JARJDX010007177.1:0-11085 GCA_030264735.1 Gymnusa sp. GC000175
ATCCGACATGTGATAGCTTATGAGAACCCGCGCACTAGGCAGCCAAGAAGTTCTGGCTGCGGCAGCCACTACAGACTGCACATCTGCATTAGCAGCCACGTGGCTGCCCGCAGCCAGCTTGGCTGCGGCAGCCGGGCTGCCTAGTGGGCGGCTGGTCTAAGAGTGTAATAGGCTCTCACCGCCAAAACAAAACAAACAAAGTAAGTGAAACTTAAAACTAATATCACAGTAAAGGCGGTGAGAGTAGAAAAGACTAACACCGCCAAAACAAACGAAGAAACTTAAACTTAAAACTAATATTACAGTAGAGACGGTGCGAGTGTAAATGGCTTCCACCGTCAAGACAAACACCGACAACAGAGAGACCGTAAATTTAATATCACACGAGCGACATAAATGTAAAAGGTGTATGCCGCCCAAAACAACACAACGAGCAAATAAATATTTTAACTTATTATGGGGAGCAATGGGAATGTAAAGAGTCCCCATTACTTCTAAACAATTCAACGAAGAAAATAAATAAAAGGCAATGAGGGTTTAGATGGCTCCCATTGCCTTTAACCAACACAAACATAAATAATAAATTAAAACAGCTCGAAGACAAAACAACAAGTCACTAGTCCAGCCCCGTTCGGAGCTTTGTCTTTAGGCCTATCTCTTAGAGAAAGAGAAAATGGACCCTAATCGAATTCGTTCGACAAAATATCCGTTGTTTTTCTTCTTATGCATGTTTGTAACAAAATAATCCATTTCTCCGCAATTCTTGGCTGTATGAACCAGACTTCGGATAGTCCTGCCCATTGTATTTCAACCACGGGATCTTTTTTCTTCCAATTTTACCTTCGATAATAAGCTGCAGTGTGTATGATACACTGATTTCGTATCGCCTGGGCGCTCCGTCCTTTTTTACATCCACTCTGTAGTTCCGATAGTGTTGGTTCTATTTTTGTTCTTAGCTTTCTTTCCAAAATTCATTCATATACTTTTAGTGCTGCTTAATAGTGTTATATCCCTGTAATTTTTGCAAGTGCGAGTATCTTCTTTTTTATGTATGGGTACAATTACCCCTATTTCCCAATACTTTGGTATTTATCCTTCCTTTCATACTTCATTATTTATTTCTAAGAGTCTCTTTGTTCCGTCTTCTATTTTAACATTTTTGTCGTTATTTTGTCGTGTCCTGTTAATTTGCCATTTTTAATAGCTTTAGTATATTGTACTTAAAAAAAGGCTACCGGAAAGCGTACCATTTGCAACCCTTTCAAGGTTTACAGTCCGAGTTCCGTAAGGATTGATCCGCATTTTCTGCACGAATTTCTGTGCCGCAATGCTTTACTAGAGCTGGAATAGTTAATTTTCACATCTTACATGCGTAACCATGAGAAAACCCTTAGTCCTATATTATTTCAAAATGAATTTAGCGAATGTGTGGATGGAAGTAATTAGTAATAATGTTGTCGGACCATATTTCCTGCCGCTGCGTTTAAAGTCAACGCTCTTTCTGGATTTTCTAAAAAATTACTTGAATAATCTTACTGATGATATCCCTCTTGCCTTGTTGCAAAGACATTTGATTCAAATGAACGGGGTACACTTTGAGAATATGGTTAGAGAATGATTATACGAGCACAAGTAGCGTTAGATAGGTCGCTTGGTAAATAACAATTTTAAAGAACTTATACCCAAAACTGCCCAAACTCCCCAAACCGCCTTACCAGCGTGGGGGGGGAGTTTTATGACTAAAAAACCTTCTCTGGTCCGGAGTCAGATGAGAAATCATGTAACTCCAGTGGTTCGGAATCCACGCTAAACTGTAGGTTCACCTGTAATGAAAGTTGCCAGCATAACAGGCAAAGAAGAAGGCTATGCGCCAGGAGTGGCCTCCTAAGTTGACAAAGATACCTAACTGATCTCAATACTCTGACTATTTTCTTTGGAGGTATATCAAAATTAAAAGGTTTACAACACACCTGTTGCGAACCGTGACGAACTCATTTTAGGGATTTTAAACACGTGCAACGTGCACAATCAGCGGATATTGGATACCATAAATTCATTAATTATGCGGTGTTAAAAATATATCCAGGTCGATGGATTAGACTTTGCATTTAATTTTAATTTTTTCTACAAATACCAATAAAAAGTTTTTATAAATTATCATTATTTTCAGTGGCGTACTTTTTTTTTTATAAATAACTGCCAAGTAACTTCATTGCACGTCAGTGGTGTTTCACAATTGGATGAAAATAATTACAAAAGAAAATCATCATAAAGAAGGTGTATATACAAAATTCGATTTGCAGCGTTTTTCTAAAGGATTGGATTTTTTTGACACCCTGTATATTTGTTAGAAAGCTAGTACGGGGCATATATGCATTGTGGTTCTTAAATCAAAACGACTAAAAAATTTAGTGTTAAAATTTTAAATGTTAAAACTGAAATGTGAAATGTTAAAACTGAAACTTTGAAATAAATTTGCGAATTTTTAATTTTTTATATTGTGTGTACATACTTCTTATTACTTAAGAAATTAATGGGAAAAAACGGTAAAAATATCTAAAGTACATTCTTATTTTTTGTTTTAGATTTGGTCGTCCCTACACTAGAATTATGTTATTGGCGGATATAATATAGTAAAGCATCGCTTTTCCGGAAGCAAGTGATTTGACTTGGTCCACATCAGTGGTTAGTAATAACAAATAAGCTCCCTTTTTAAATATAATATGCATCCATTTTTTGTTAAATTTTGCAACATGTTTCATTTAAAATTTTAATTAAACTCAAATTCAATCAGTGCAACCAAGAAAATGCAGTGTGATAAAAAAAATATATTTTAAAATTTTTCAGTTTTAATAGAATAGAATAGACTCAATTCATAATTAATATTCGGGGCTAATTCATATAGTTTTCTTTAAATTATCAGAGAAAATATATTATCATATAACTCTTTCGGTTAAGATCGTGCTATTATAATTTTTTTAGAGAAAGTGTTGGATTGCTCCAAATATATTATATTTTTAATTACTCGAAGAAAATGGAATTGAATATATTTACTAATGGTTTAAATTTTTAATTAAATAACGATTTATATTTTATGCAACATAAGGTAATAGGTCTTGATAATTAACATTAAACCCTATAAATATCAAGCACAAAGCGAGACAGATAGAAATAGGTAAAGGCGCAAAGGAACATACACACTCGTGATTGCATACATTTATGCTCACAAATATACATACATAGACAGCGGTCACGTGACTTTCATGGACAGTCCCTGGTGTGACGTCCCCACTTTGAAATGCCATCTAAGTTAACAAAGAGCTAGTGCGATGTGAAATTTTTAATGGCATTTTATACAATGGTCGGGAGTAGCGCGGTTTATAATAAACCGAGTGTGGAGTGCGCCTGCAGGAACCTGCCAGGAGTCCAGGAAAGGTCACGTAGACGACTGGGCTACTGTAAAACCGGCAGGACACATGTCTAAGGGGCAACTGGCTGCACTACGAGACCCTGCAATTATTACAAAGATCGCACGCTGACAGTGCAGATGATGGCTTTATCCGTTCTCTCTCGAATGTTTTGATTTATTCAAACGCGCTCGACCTTCGCCAATAAAACAACTTTCGCGTTTGCACAAACAATATTTCAATCATATGTGAGGTTATGATTATCATTTCTTCTTCATTACATGACATTTATGTCACTTAAATTTTATTACAAATGTAAGATAATACGTTGTACAAGCCGTACGTATTCTTAACTTACCAATCCGAAAGCTTACTTTAGGTGGGAGCCAAACGACTTTAATTATTTGGAGGTATTTTATTTTAATTTGACCCAGCTTAAGTAAAAGAAATACTGTTTTTGGCATAATTTGCTGTTTCAAACCTTATTTTTTAATCCATTCTTATTTTTTAATCAATTCCTATTTTCTTAAATTTTTGCATTTATAGTCACAATTCAATTTTTCCCAGAAACTAAAGTGGATGTTAAGGTGCTAAGGTATCTCTCACTTTTAAATAACCCTAAAATTTTATAAAAAAAATGTAGCCACAACTAGAATTTTAGACATACTTGCCTTTTTTTGAAACACACATATTTCATTAATTAATTAATGTGCTAATCTGAAGAAGAGTTGGGTCGTAGTGACCTATGATTGTGTTAATATATTCGGCGGTGAAATTATATACTTTTCAGAGCATTTTAATAAAACCCAACTTAAATAGTATATTCTGCAACAAGTTTTATAAACGCCACTTTATTCATAAGTTTTAACACACGAGCGACGCGGAACTAACAGACGTCAAACTACTAATTTAATTTGGTGCTAGTTGTGTCAAAATTTTTTCAAGGCGTATTTAATGAATATTCGAGCGTTTTTAATAACAAAAGATTTCTGTGCCAGAAAATGATACCAAATAATGCTGAAGATAAACTGAAACACACACACGCACATACAAAATCTTTGCAATTTTAATCAAAATTATATGAATTTTATTAAAAACCATTTAAATTTAATTAAAATCACTGTTAGGTTATCAAAAATTATCTATATTTTGACAAAAATCAAGTAAAAAATATATATAAGTAAATATGCCAAATTTTATCACAGAAAATATTATGCTGGAATAGCAAGTCCTAAATTTGTTCTCTTTTTTTGGAACAGTCGTCCTATAATTGTCCTAGATTTTAAACGTTTTTGTCCTGGTTTAACAGTTTGAAACATGGCATCACTATGCAATATTACTGAACAAATCATACAACATATTTTGAGAAAAAGAGGTGGACGTAGATTCAATCGCGAGCATCATCGACAGGATGTATCAATTCGATACGGTGCAATGGATGCATCAGGATGCATAGTACACACAAATGATGGACATGGTTTTGCTGCTCGGTGCTTAGCATGGAGAGGGAAATTGTTGTCGTCATCAAATGCTACGCTTCCAAAACGATCAAACTTTTTTCTAAATTCAATAATACCATAAATATAGCTATGTTTACTTTTTCCTTGCCCTGTATAATAGTTTTTTCAGAATTATTTACAAAATTTTTAAAACAGCTGGGCTATAAGAATTAAATTTTACTCATTATTGTTTCTCTATTTTTCATATGTAGGTCTTTTAAGTTGGTGAGAACTTTTTACTCTTTCAGTGGAAAAAAGTGCATAGCCAACTTTATCATTCCTAATATTACGTATACTGCTAAAAGTTAAAAATAAAAGTTGAGTTCTCAAGTAATAAAAAAAAACGGTTTGTCCATATATAATTAAATACTATGTATGTAGACAAAAAATAACGTTTTGTAATAATATATTAAAAAATTATTTTAACTACAAAAATATATGTGGTTGTTTTCAAATAACACATGGATTTTAGTCTGTGTGTCAGTGTTATGCCACCCTAGTGGTATACGAGTAAATACCACCGTGGCAATAAAGTTAGGTGTTCTTAATTAATGCTGGTTGGTTGCTTGGTTGGAGTATGAGTATGTGTGTGAGAGAGCTTGTCTCTTCTTACGATGTGATCCATCCTGGGCGACCTTTTAATGACTTTTACCTACGGGGAGCTAATAATTTAATAGCACAACATAAATAAACCGTACGCGCGGTGCCCTCTTTTTATTCGCATACGATAAATCTCGCCGCACATAATGATCGATAATATTTAAACGATAAAATATACAATTGACAACTAACTCAACATGCAACTCTAGAAGTCATATACGGGGTGTTTAATATGTTATATTTGGGCTTATAATTATTTTTTAATTATTCGTACTTTGTTTTTCTCTTTTTTTTATAAAAACGCATCATAATTGACCATATACCTAAAGAAACATACAATAAATACCTCTCTTATATATACAAAAAGGAAGGCACGAAAATGAAACCAAACACAACAAAAATAGTTATTAGGAAAAACATCCACATAAAAATATCTGACTAGCAACAAAACCAATCAAAAATAGAAAAAGCCCAGGCGAGGATGGCATTACAAATGAAATGATAAAATTACAGAAGAGAGAACTTTGTCAAAGAACTAAAAAATCTTATAAACAAAATCCCATTCCACCAGAAAATACCTGATGAATGGAGAACAAGTACAACAATCCTCATGTTAAAAATAGAGAAAAAAAGACACCAGCAAATTGCAGAGAAATCAATCTCTTGAGCAGCACTTTAAAAGTGACTACAAAGATTTTAACAAATAATTTGATCACTTTGAGCGACAAACAACAAGGTTTTAGATCAGGTAGATCATGTACTGATGCTGTATTTGTCATAGACAGATTATGGAAGAATCAATAAGTGCGTTCGATCGAGTCCAACTTAAAGGTGTGATACATTTACTATACGAGAAACTTATACCAAAGATAAAACAATCTAAAATAAATTTATGGGTAACAAGATACGCATAAATGCAGAACTAATTGACCAAATAGCGGTAGCCAGTAAAATCTGCGAAGGAGACCCTTTGACACCTCTCTTGTTTAATATCATAGTGAATGAAATGATAACTTAAGTCTAAAAACTGAGGTATCACAACATGGGAGTTCGTAACATCGCAATATTATGCAATACCAACTATGCAGCTTATCGCAAAAAACGAATACAGACTCCTGTATCAATTTAACCGCTCAGCTAACAATTTTTGAAGAACAAATTTGCATCTAAAACAAAATACATCAACAAATTAAAAATGCCCACAACCTGCCTAAAAAAATGATATGGTGTAATAAACACATCAGATTACAGGCCAAATCCAAAATCTACAAAGCAACAAAAAGACCCATGATGACCTACGCTGCCGAAACAAAAGCAAAAACGGCAAAGATCAAAAGACTAACAAAAACTACCGAAATGAAGATACTCCTTAGGATAGCCGGAAAAATAATATGGAACAGAGCAAAAAGTGAAAATATCAAAAGAACTTGCAAGTTTTATAATGTGAATGAATTGGTGTAAAAAAGAAAAAAAGAGTGGAAAGAATACATTAACCGCGTGTAAGACACAAGGCTGGTCAGAGTGGCACATTATAAATCATCAAAAATACGCAGAAACACTGGAAGCACACGAAAAATATGAAGCAACAACATAGAAGCCGGTTGAAGCAAAGTTACCGAGAAAAAACAGCTAATAGCCCAATGCACATAAAAATAGAAGAAGATATGGTATGTTGGGTTAATCTGCCTTCATGCTTGGCTGCATACCTTTTCATTTCGCTGGACACATTGGTGCCCAGGCACGATGGACGTCGCTTTTGCGTGCGTACCCTGGCGCGTTTACAATGTTGCGTGAAACTTTATTCTGAATTTTTTTTATTGTGTACTGTTTGGTGCAACTCTTCTTGGTCTTCCTTTATTGATTTTTCCTTTTACTCGTGTCTCGTATATTCTTCTACATCTAGTACTTATATTTTCGTATATTTTGCATATATGGCCAAACATTCGTATCTGTCCTTCCGTTATTTTGTCTAATACTGGTCCGATTTGCAAGTTCTGTCTGAATCTCTTGTTTCTTACTTGTCTTTTTTGTTTTGTTTTCTATTTTTCTAATAAATCTCATTTCCATGGCGTTTATTCTTGTTTTTTTTTGCTTTTTTATCATTATCCAAGTTTCGCTACTGTTTGGTAACCTGGGTTATATTACTCTTCTTACAATTTTGATTTTTGTGCTCCTTGCTATATCTTTTTTGTTCAAGAAGGTATTTTTCAGCATGTTGAAATCTTTCCTTTTATGCTTCTATTCTTCTTTTTGTTTATCTATTTTTCCATTATTCTGTATTATTGTATCCAGGTATTTGAATTGTTCCATCTGTTTTCCTGTATCTTGATTTCGTAAGTTTCTCCTACTTAAGATATTCTTTAACTAGTATTTCCATCATATTATGTTCTAGGTCTTTATATGTTTCTGGTTTAATTACCATGGCAAATAGTAGCTTACTTATTGTGTTATCTAGATTTTCTAATATTCTATCTTTAGTGATTTCATTTTCTATTTTGCCTTCTTAATTGCTTTGTCTAGTATTATTGTAAATCATAGCATGCTCACTACAAATTCATGTTTAACGCCTATTTTCGTGGTGAATTAAGTTGATTCCTCGCTGTTTGTTCTCACTTTGGTTGTGCTCTCTTTATACATGTTTTTTATTAATTTTATGGTTGCCTTCTCAATTTTGTGGTTTTCTCCATATATCTCTTCGTACTCCGTCAATAGCATTTTTTAAATCTATGAAGCAGATGTGTTTATCTCTATTTTTCTTTCAAGCCGTGGACACTTTCTCCTCTTCGAAAATCACATTGGTTCTCCTCTATTGCTTCAAACTTGTTCCTTATTCCCTTCTTCAATAATTTTTGTTAGGATCTTGTTCCGTACGCCTGTTATCGTAATCAAGTATGCAAAAGGTTTGTATGTTTGTACTTTTTCACCAATAAATGTTATTTTGACAAATAACTGACCGTTCACTTTTAAGGCTAATGTTAAAATTGGATTACTTTTAACACGCTTCTTTTTAATATTACATTTTTTATTGAAGTATGCCGTGTTAAAAATTTAATTTTTAATAGTGTTTATAGAAAAATATTTGGTAATATAAATGTAACGTACAATCAGTTACAAAGTAAAAAAAAGTATAATAATCGCAAAAATTTTCGAAAGTATCTCACTTTGCGGAAATATTCGTTTTTGACTCCCCTCATTCAGAAGAGTTTAAAATTAAATTTGCAACAAATTTTGTTTTTATAATTTTTTCAAAATTTAACATTTCAAGAACTTATACTTCATTGCTAAGGAACGTTTTATTCAATTTATGCCCAATAAGTAGCAGAGACATACTGTCACTATAATCAGCTGACCATTGATGAAATAGGTTATACATCATTTAAAAGTAATGGATGTCTCTATCGGAGTTATTGCCAACATTTCAATGAAATGCAGTTGCAGAGAAAAACTGCCAACCTAATTGACTGATAATTAAAAAATGAAATATAGTTACGTTTCTATTAAAAGTATCGGATATATTTTAAATTCGTAAATGAATGTCGTGTGGTGGCCACAACTTTATTTTTTAATTAATAGTTTTCACTAATTAAGTTTGAAATGTTAAGACTTTTTAAAAAACTTCATGTAAAATTAGCTTGTCTTTCGACCGGCTTGTTGAGTTTGATGAATAGCAATTAATTTTAGTAATTTTAGTTCAGAAATTCAAGTGTCAATTAATGGATATATTTTCGAAAGCAACCCGCAAAGTTGATTCTTAAATAAATAAAAAATAAATAAAATCACATAATGCAAATGTTTGTCTTGTTTGCTTGTCGTCAATTGTTGTAACTATATTGCAATTGTTTTGTTAGCTCGGGCTTACATGTATTCAGCGCGCTTATTTTGATTGTTCTCTAGTTTTGTCATGCGTTATTCATTTTGTTTTGTGTGTGTGTGTATTTCGGGATATGCAAGGTGTTCCACCTGGGGGACTATGTCAGGAGTAAACTAACAGCAAGTGTCGTACCGTGTGAATATAAATTATAACAGTTTACCTACATACTCGCACACCCTCCTTTCTTCTTTAGTTGTAAATTGTATTGCCATTCCTGTTGCGTGAACGTGTGTGTGCTAAAGCTCCTGCTATTCCGCACTCCTGTTAAGTGCAACGTTTACCGTTTAATTGTCTACGTAATTTATCGTCTCCGTTTTCTTTATCTCGCCCGTAAAATCGAGGGAAACGTTTTCATATGTGCACACATACAAATTAAACAAGAAAATATAATTAATTCCAGAACCAGTTGAAATTACACAAAATAATGTTCATCCTTCTGCCAGCTTATTTTATAAAACTTATCATTAATTCTTACAGAGATTGCCTAAATATTGATCTGCAATTTTGAAAAGGTATTTGAGCGAGTACGGTCCTGACCTTCGTCCAGATGTAAGTTTCTCGTGTTCACCATACACGAGGGTTCATACAATCCTTTATGGTGATTTCGCCAACAATACGGAGATTGCTCTTTCTGTGGAATTATTACACAATAACTTCATTTATCATAGGTGCTGTGTGAGGTTATAAATATTACTGCATACATGTTATAGACGATCGTAATTAATTACTGACCGAACCCTTCTTCTCTCAACTACCAGGCGAAATGTTAAATCTAATAAATAATATTTCTAAACCACGTCGACTTGCAATACCAACACTTTATTATTAAATTAAATTTGTTTAAAAGTGAATTATAGTTTTACTTTCATTTGCGAAGTAAAAGAAAATATAGTACTCGCGAAAATTTTCGAAATAAAGATTTTTGTGGAAATATTCGTTTTCGACTCCCCTCATTCAGAAAAAGTTGTTTTCGAAGTGGAGTCTGCCTGTCTGTGTGTCTGTTTGTGTGCCTGTATCCTCTCTACAGCCCAGATTGACGGCTAAAGTGATAGGCCTGGAAATTCATATTTAATCTTTTAACAAAAATTGGGAGGTCGTAGTACGGAGACATACTGCCAATATAATTGGCTGATAAATAATGAAATATAGTTATGTTTCTTTTAATAGTAACAAATATGTTTTAAAAGTATAGTAATCGCGACAATTTTCAAAATCGAGATTTTTGCGAAAATATCCGTTTTCGACCTCCCTAATTCAGAAAAAAATGGTTTCGAAGTTGTGTCTGTCTGTCTGTCTGTCTGTATGTGACCTCTCTACAGCCCAGACGGCTAAACTGATAATCCTGAAAATTCATATTTAAGCTTTTAACAAAAATTGGGAGGTCCCAGTGACTTTTGGCTAAAATCCAAAAATAGGAAGTGGTAGTTTATTTGTGAGGTTTTTATTTTCTTTGCAAATATTTTAAAATCTATTGAGTTTATGTAAAAATAAATTTTACACAAATTTTGTTCTTATGAAAAATCATTGTTTTCTGTTGCAATGCAACATTGTCAGTGTAATTATTTATATTCATATTAAGTTGCAGAGACATAATGTCATTTGATCAGTTGACAATAAATGAAATAGGACTAACTACCCGTCAAAAGTGATTAACATCTTTAAATATGATAGTTAACCCAAAAAACATCTCAAATTAGTAAATGAAAGT
>JARJDX010007181.1:0-17120 GCA_030264735.1 Gymnusa sp. GC000175
CATCAACAGTATACAAACATGGCTAAGTTATACATAATTAGAAAATTTTAATGGAAATGATGGAACTGTGTTTTTTCCTGAAAAATTTCTTTAATGTTGGATTCAAAATCCTGTTTTATCAAATATTTTTTCGCATTTTTTTAAATTTTGATATATATTTTAAAGTCAAGCGGAAAAAAATTGGTATTTTTCAAAAACCTTCGCAAGCCAGATAAAATAACTTGCCGGGCCGGGTCTGACCCGCGGGCCGTAGTTTGGACACCTCTGCTTTTATATAAAGTTGTCTGGGCCCGCAAAAAAATCGTAAGAGATTTGTCTCAGCTATTAAAACAAAAACACTTTGATAGCAATGTCTTTGGTTACTTTTGACGGTTACTCTAAAAGGGCAGGGAACAAAAACACCAAAAGTTTCGAAAAAAATGCGATGTTCTCCTCGGCAGCGATATACTTTTTAAGGAGACCGCTATTTTCCTGTTACGTCAGCAAAAACGGTTGACCAATGATAACAACAATAGGCGCCTCATCACCCTACTTTGCGATGAATTTGAGCAACAGGGCGTTGTAGTAAAAGTTGTTGAAGAAGACGTTAATCTGAAATCATTGACAAACCACTGTCCAATATTTAATCGTGTTCTTGTAATTGGAGAAAATGTGGATCTCCTGGATCTCCTTAATGGAAGATGCTTACCTGCAACGTCTACCTTCAGAAAAGTGGACGAGTCCATTTCTCTATTTCACATTATATCCACGAAGACAGATAATACCCGTCAAGTACTTTTCTTTCTACATGACTTCAGTGGAAGCGACACCCTGCCCCTTTTCGGTAAGGATAAACAAAATTGGTCAGCGGGCTCCAGAAAAATACTCCAGTCATGATCCCACAGCCAAAGCTGTGCTCTTTACGGAAGTAATATAAAGAAGAACGTTTTGCATAGCCTTCGCTAACAGTTTTTTTTAAATCGGCAACAAACGGAAGTATCAACCTTGCTTGTTTTCTCCCACAGGAAGAGGCCGCAAGCTACCATTCTGTATGTATGTATAGACCCGTTTTTGAGCGAGAGCTCTCGCTTTCGGGTATAGACAGAGTCTACTTTCAGCCTAATTTTTACGTCTTTAATGTGAGTAACAGGGCAGGTGTTACGTCACAGACGGGACCAACGGCTTTTAAGGTGACTTGCGAACCACCCGAAAGCAGAGAGAAATTTTAAATCTAGAGTTATAATTGTGCCGGATTTGAACCCGGGACCTCTAGTATGCCAGTCCAGCGTTTTACCGCTTGGCTACTCTGCTCTTATATTCGTATATGCTTCTCGTTATTCTAAATGTATATAGTAGCCTTCACAGATCGTCTTCGTTTTCTGCGCAAATTAAAGCATCATATGGGAAACGGAAAGTTTCTTTATCTCCCATTTTGTGTTTTTTGCCGAGACGCACTTTTTGATAATTGCATCCATCACAATATTGAATAAAAGCCGAGTCTCTTTGTGTAATTTCATTATTTACTGGAATAGGTTTAGTTAGAGTGTTAATGTGTAATACGGGCCTCAGACTTAACTGTCTTCGTTTAATACTTCAAGTGTCTGGATTATGTTTATCGGTATGCTTCTATTGTACAAGAGGCATGTCCTAATGCCTAATGCAGTCGAATGCTTTTTTAAGATCTATAAAGCATACATAGGCCGGTTAACATACATTGATTTCTCCATTTGTCGTAGTACAAACAATACGCCCACTCATGATCTTCCCGTTATAAATCACCGTTTCTTATCCTTTAATACTGTTGGTAATGTAAGTTTTCTTACTTTCGGGTTTAAGTCGCGTATGTTGATTGGTTGTTGCAACGTTTCGCTCGCCATTGCAGGGAGCGTTCTCAAGGCGAAAAAGTCCGATGACTGAAGACCTTGTTCGAGTGTGTATGCCTATATATAACGAAGAGAAACGTTGGCAACAACCAATAAAAATACGCGACTTAAACCCGAAAGTAAGAAAACTTACATCGACCTTAGTCGCGAAAGTCTAAATTTTAAATTGGAATAAGTAATTACCATAGACTAGTTATTTGCCGGATTTTGGTGTATTTTTACTAAAGTTTTAAACTTTTATCTGAAAGACTCAATAATTTTACAGTTTTTTTAAAATATCTCGAAAACTTTTAAACAGATTTAATGTTTATTTTTTAATTCCCGCAAAAAAAGTAAAGAGGGTTCACACTAAAATAACATTTTTGACATTTTTACAAAAATTGCAATTTTTTATTTAATCATCTACAGCTTGATTTAACCTTAATTAATAATCAAGATAAAGAACATTAATCAATATAAAGAGATACACACCCTAGCCCTAGAGCTTAGACGAAAATGCCTGGAGTCTCTACATCGCCACAGACAGCAACACAACACAAGAAACGAAAACAATGGGAATAGACTAGTAAGTGAAGGAAGAAGAAATTAGAAATGCCATAAAAACTAAAGAACAAAAACAACAGGGTCGGACGCACAAACGAGCAAATAAAATACGACGCACAACTACTTGCTAAAGAAATTACAAAATTATTTAACAAAATAATCTAGGAAGAATTTACTACTAATTACTATGGAAAAACCCCTTTCTGCTCCTTGTGTCCTATTTAAGAGCAGAATCGGCAAAACAATTGATGATTTAATAACAATAAAAGCAACAAGGCTTCAGAAAGAACCGATTTAGAACTTACTACATTTATATTGTCCCACAGATAGGCAAAGGGTCAAGTACCAAACGCCTGTGCTTAGTGGAACTAATCAAAGAATTTAACAGAATCGGACTACCTGATATATCCAATATACTAAAGGTACCACCAGAGCTGATTACAACATGCGACCTAAAATATAAACAAAGGGCGTACTAACGAAAGAAATACCAATACTCACAGGTATAGGACAAAGCGACATCCTTAGTCCAATACTATTTAACCTAGTCATGGACAACAGTATACAGGGCTACAAAATAGGACAGACAGAATTTAAAACCATATGCTACATTGATGATGTCAGCTCTAGCAAGAAAAACCCGCAAAGGGTATTATTTGCATTCAACAAATCAGCAGAAAAGTGCAATAAGGCCATCTTAACGGAGAAAATCAAGTGGACAGCCATTTCTAAAGAGCCGATTAGATGCAACTTGATAAAAATAAAAACAGGAAGCAACATCCCCAGTGAAAAAAGCAACAATGGTAACAGGAGCTCTGAAAGACATCGTATCGAGAAACAAGTACCAAAAAACTAAGTATAAAACACGAATGTACAAAACCTGTGTTCTCCCCGTACTAACATGTTATCGAAACAAAAGCGAATAGCTGCAAAATCAAGAAGGCTACTTAAACAGCAGAAAGATTTACACTACGAACCGTACAAGGAAAAATGGAACGCGAATGAAATGCTGAAACGCATACGCAAAAGTAGACGTCAGGGAGAGCGGGGATAAAAGGTCTCTATATACTATATAAAGAGCCCACCTAGGGCTGCAGAGCTGAATGAAGAGTCTAATCACAACTGGAGAGCTAAATTAAAAAAAAAACAGATCCCCTATGTTCAAACATTTAAACATGTTTTAATTACTGTGAATTTTGATTGTGTTTCAAGATTTTGGTTTTATTAAGTCTAAAATTTATACAATTTTACTTCTAAATCCTAATTTTTTAAATTTTAAGCATGCTTCAAACTTGCAATTTTATTAAATCTGAAATTCCTTTAATTTCATTTTAGGGTTTGATGCTAAACTGTAGTTAAGTACACCTAGTCACATGTAGAGGGCTCCAAAAGCGTTTCAATTGGATAATAAAAGCTTTGCATTATGGTTAAATTATTGAATGTTATCACTATTTTATCCTTAGGTTTCTGAATGCATGTTTTTATATTGTAATATAACAACAATTTTTATATATTAAAATTATCTTGGTTGATGAGTTATAATATTCAATCATTTTTTTTAATTTGAGTATAGTCTTAAGTAATTTTAAGATTTTTTTTCTTTTATTAATTGGAAAATCTAAATTTGATTGTGAATAATATAATAAAGATTAAAAGTTGTTGGAGCGCCCTACGGAAACATCTGTAGGAATATGGAAATCGAATCGTGTAATCTTGAAATGACAAGCACATGTGTCGACACTATTAAATTAAATTTCTTTTCTTTAGCGAAAAGAATGGTCCAAATTTCTGAAATTCGAATTATCTACTTTACATTCATTTTAAATTTAGAGAGCACGGAGTAAAAGTTCCAACGTTTTTAATATTTAATTCCGTTTGATTTACGATTTTAGTCAAGTTCAGTATAAAAGAGCAGCGTGTCAGATTCCCTCTACTTCAAAGAATACCGATTTGCGCACTCTGACTTCCTATTGGTAACATTTGCACGAATCTCAATATTTCGATTATGATTGATTGCCTTTATTATGTCTTTTAAATTACTTTCTTTACAACGTTTATATAAATTACCAATTATTAAAACCTTACAACTCAGCAGCATAAGTATCAATTAGTTCTTAATTAATTATTGCCAAAAAATAGAAACAATTGCCATAATTTTTAGAAAACGTTTAGGTTACTTTATATTACTTTATCAAGACACTTTACGTCTTTAAAATAAGATTTATTAATTAATTTTATCTATCATGTAGACATGTGTAATAAAATTTTTATTAGGACAACAAATTATACCTGATGGATGGACCTAAATTTTATTTCCCTAGATAATAATTATTTAGTTTCTATTGATGTTTTGACATATATTTGTGACTCCTTATTTATTAAAATGAGCACCTTTCTAAAAATTAATTTGATATAATTTGATCAATGGAACGATCTAATATGGATGATCTGATATGGACTTAGAAAGTTAGATTAAATTTGACTTGAATTAAAGTTATGTGTTCTTTATGTTACAAGATAAAATTAGCTATGAGAATAAACGGAGTTAATTTATTTGTGAATATATGTATAATGAGAAAAGGTTCTTGATATCGTAAAAATATAAGAGAGAACAGAATGTAAAATGTGATGGCAAGCGCTAAACTTGAGCTAATGTAGAAACTATAGTTCCATACTCGCCATGAATTCTCTTCGAAGAAAATGACTTTTTCATTTCATCCAGTGGTTATTTCTACTCGACATACTCGTAGTGCGTTTGGAACGACTAGGGCATGTTACATCCATGCTATAACGACTCTCTAGTTTGAGACCACAGCATGTGTTGTGGTACAAGTGTTATCATACCAGATACCCGTTGAATGCTATTTAATGAAGATTTAACACGGCCTCGCCAGCCTGTGCTACCTTTACACACATACACCTAAAACTTCCATATCCTTATGCATATAAAAAAACAATTTTCTTTCATCCACTTCAAATTTGAAAAATGTATTCATTACTAAACAAACTCACACAGCTATCAATCAAATTTTATAAACTAAATAATTGCTACGTTAATTATCCATCTTGATCTCCAATCTAATATGGTGTAAAAAAATGAATTTGATCAAATCTTTCATAATTATGTGGTTGGACGGATTAGCCATGCCCACAGGAATTATGCTTGTAAGTGTTATCATTAACAAGCATTTCATCCTGGAACACGTTACCAGGGACGCTACGAGGAGGCTCCTTCCATATCCCCATTAATAAGCATGAGAGACTCGTCTACACTAACACTACTGTTTCAGTTTCAATCTTTAATGCTTTATAATATGAAGTTTACATAATTAATATTACGTATAACTTCCTACATTTTGGCTTTTGTTGAAGAAAAATATTAAAGCAATTATCTTTGTAATTCTCTTTATTATGCCGCGTCTTCTAACGAAGATAAACGATCAAAGTAGCAGAGTTACAGTGTTGTATAGCTCTAGATCAGTGTTTCTCAACCAGTGGTACTCAGTTAAATTTTAGTGGTCTGCGAAAGGAGTATTATTTTAAAAATCTTGCACTTTTTTGAAGATCTTAAGAATTTTGACTAAAGTTCTTCCTTTTGTTTAATTAATATTTAGACTGTTTAGTAATAATTGGTGTAACCTAGAACATATATTTACTCAACCAGCACACTAGGTGAAGGAGACGCAGCAACATTAAACACTCTTTAAAGAACACTTTAATTACTTACAGAAAAAGTAGTCAGAAGTCAAACACTCCAAGATTAAGTTGCTTGCTTCAATACTCGTTGGAAAAGACGTCATTACCTTAAAAGAAAGTACCTTACCTTACATGCGGCAGTAAAAGGCAGTCAAACTTCACCGAGGAAAACACTTTTATCACTAAAAGAAGTGCATTGTTGCATATTAAAGTTGTTATCTTTATGACAAACTTTATAGAAGATGTTTAAAATGTAATGGAAATGTATCTTGTTGTATTTCAGATAATTATTGCGTAATGAAAAGGTGCCCTTATACATGTCAGGGTAGCTATCTTTGCATCAAATAGAAAAACTTAAAAAAAGGGCTTTATTGCAGTTCAAAGGTGAATATTACTTTTAAAACTTTTCCTTGTTGCATCTTAAAGGTAGTTTGTAAACCTCGGCTATCGCCTCGGCTCACAAACTACCAGCTCAAACAAAAATTATTGGTTAGGTTGGACTCTGGGTGTAAGTTAAGGGTCGTCGCGATTGTACCAATAATTTTTGTTTGAGCCGGTAGTTTGTGAACCTCGGCTATCGCTGTAACTTATTACGTTGAAAAAGACCTTTATACTTGGTAACACTACTCGAGATAGTTTATGCACACCAAGGCACTGTCGAATAATCGCCAACCATAATCATGACACGCGTTTTCATTTTATGGAGAAAAAATCAAAAGAAAGACAATACAATCTTCAATACTCAAAAGGTAAATGAAAGAGTTGGAAGTTGGAAACGGATTGTATAGAAATAAGCAAATTAAATCCTGCAAATAGTAGAAATAAAAATCAGAATTAAATTATTCGACACAACAACGATAAATGAAACAAAGATTAAAAAGAATAATTAAGAAAAATAAAAATGAATGAGAAAAATAAAAATGGAAGAAGAAAAGGTGGTAAAGTAAGGATCACCAGGCAAAATGTATACAGAGATCGAAACAGAGATAGATAGAGCTTTCCATCCTATGGTAAAGGTCGTGAAAGAATATTCTGTCTACAAAATTAAAAAAATAAGCAGAAAATTTGGGAGCAGCCTTCCATATGGCAGTGAATAAGATTATACCAACGCGGTTAACAGAGAATAGGAACATGAAGAAGACCTGATAATGCCGTGATCTTTTCCAGACGATCTAGTGTTGCTTGTGAAGGCGGACTATGAAAATATTAATTTGTGCTAGAAAAAAAAAAACATCAGTGCCAGACATGGATAAAACGGCATAGATCTGAGGGAGGAGAGAAAGCTGTACAAATGTGTATAGGAGAGGTGGTTTATAAATTCCAAAAAGGGTAAAGAACCCAGAAGCTTATACCAAATTTAAGAGAGTGGGTAAAATGTGACCATAGAAACTTAGATTGCTGTAAACCCAGGTGCTGACGGAGTAAGGATTTTTCGGATTCGAGAGTCATTGAGTAATGTAGATTTCAACACTTTCAACCACCAGTTTTAACTCTAACCATCACTAATAATTTACATATCAAGAAGACTTCGACTAGTCTATGGCCAATTAGGAATAAAATCCTTACAATTGTTGCAATTAACTAACTCTTAAAATGTAAACAGGGCCTAAATTATAAAAAAGCTTCTGTTTAACAGTTTAACTGTGCAAGAATCTCTATAGCTCGACAAGCAGATAGTGATAAAATCTTAATAAATTCTTTAACCAATTAAAGAATTCTTAGATACTTTAGAACTCTCACCATCATTAACAACTTAAATGGTAGGAAAACCTCGACTTGTCTGGAGTCGGTTAAAGATTAAAATTTTATAAATATAAAATGAAATCTTAATAAATACTTCAACATTTTGAACCTTGAGTTGTGCTTAAGCACTCTAGTCTCGATCTAGATCAAGGATGTAAACTCAAAAGCTAAGTTGGGCCAAATAAACAGTGTTTAACTTTTGGTGGGCCGCAAAGAAAACTTTAATATTTATGGATACATAGTTTTATTTGTATGTAGTACTTGGGGGGACGGTTGCGCATGCCGTCATTTCACTAAAAACATGCCACATGATCTGACTCAAAACTCAAAAATATATATAGTACGAACAAGAAAAATGTTTGGCGGATTCTATTTATATCTTAATTTGCACCGGTTCGTTATTATTATTTTATTATTGTGTGATGTTATATTGGCCGGGTCGGGCCGCAAAAACATTCGTTGTGGGCCGCACGCGGGCCGCGGGCCGGTAGTTTGACATCCTTGATCTAGATCTATTGAGGTTTAGAGCTTTTTACTCTAAATTTTTTGAGTAAGCTCTAACCCTTACCATCACCAACTTTATTTGTATTCCGCTGAAGGTTTATAATAATTTTTATTCCATATATTTGTGTAAATGCAAGTTAAAACTTTTAAACTTTAACTGTGGCCAATTAATTGATGAATATTTTGTTTAATAATATAATAAAATAAGTGCTACTGCCTGCCATGACGATATAGTTTCCAATCATAGAAATAGTACTGCGAATATAAAGTTTATGCTGAATGTAAAGGAAGGGGGCATGTGAGGTATATTTTACTACTTTTGCAGCCGCGACCTTTACCTGCGTCATATATAAATGTCTCTATACTACATCGCTTTAAAGAATTTATTGTCAGAAATGATGAAGGCATTTTATTTGTCCTAAACTTTTACAACAATATAAATTTTCATTTTTCTTCTTATGATTTGATTCGAGCTGGGACATGTTTGCGACGAGATTCATCTCTTTTATATTCCCTCATTTACATTTTACATATAAAATATTGAAATTCATAACAAACTAAAACATTTTGAAAATATGCTGTGGAGGCAATTATTTACCACCTACACTGCTTTAATCTCATACATTTAAATTCTAAATTTAGTTAAATATTTACTGCAAATGAATTAAATAGTTAGTTTTAGTAAAATAAAAAAAAAAAAATTGTTAATTGAAATTTATATCTCCACACCTTATGTATGTATGTTTGTCTGTATGTATGTAAGTATGTATGTATAAATTTAGGTATGTTTATGTATATTCCTTAAAATGTTTGAGATAAAATGAGATGAGGTAAATCGTAAAAAGGATATTTGATCTTTGTGTATGACTAAAGTTGAGTAAATTTTTGATTTAAAGTGGAATCGTTCATTTTCCTAGATATGTTGTTTGTAATATATTTGTTAGGTAAAATAAAAGTTTAGATATATAGGTACCGCCGAACGTGTAACCTTTATATGCGTCAATATATCCCATTCGGTTGCCGCAATTTTTTACCTCAATCGACTCCACAGAACTATTAAATCAAATAAAACTTTATAGTCGAACCACATGGATACAAGGACATTTATGTGCAGAAATATAAAAGGTGTGTTTCAAGTCGATATTGCAGGAATATAATCCCTAAAGAAAGAAACAAAAGGTTCAGAGGAATTATAATATGATTCAACGACATGCTTTGGGTAATGGTTATATTAGAGACATATTCCTGTAAACGTTTAAGAGTTTCGTAAACGTTTTCTTATTTCTTTACTTTGCATCAATAAAATACATCAAATATATTTAATTTTCTTTTTTCGGTCCCTCCCGCTTACTGCTTGCAAGTTGGAATGCTCCCTTCATAAAAAATATACTAATATATGTAATTGTAGAAATGTAAGCTTTATCCTTATGGTAGGATTTGGAAATGGTATACGAGATACAACGGGTTATAGGGATGCGAAAGTCATTAAAATGTAAGCAATATTTCCATGGTTAAACCACATAATAAGGGGTACAATAATGTAATGTAAACAATATGCGCGAAGGGCGTGCGTTCAGGATATCCTAAATATCAGGATTATTAAGTCTAAGGGTGCTCAAGCACGTGGTAAATGGTAATTCAACGGATGTGTCGACACATGTATACAGACAAATCATTACATAGTGCTTTGGCGGAGTTGCACGCGACCAACACGCGTTTATAGATCCCCTGACTCATTCTTATCTATATGACTGTTATCTATGTATGTAGCCTGGCAAGCAAACTGAAGCGAAACCTCAGAGTTTGGCTCGGGCTGCATTTTACTTGCTCCTGTCTGCAAAAATGAGGACGTACTTAATTTCTCTGAAGATAGTAATGAGTCTTGACTTGTTAAAAGGCTTACAACAACTAGTGCTAACCAAAACAAACGGCCACTTACGAAAGCGACCACAAATAGTTAAATCTCCGACACCCAAACAAGATATGTGTCGCAAACATTCTTTCATTTGGCTTCATTTCAAAAGGAAATTCAATTAGTCAACGTACCGAACGAACACTCATTTTATTTACGCTGATTTGAATTGGTCTTTTATCATTCATTCAAAATGTGGGTGTGGATTTTATTCTGATTTCAGGTAATACGCACTAGACATCTATATAAATTGTATATACAGATATATGGTAACACATCTAAAAGCCAATAGCCTACCAATCTTGTGTCTGACAGTAAAAAGCAAACAAGATATATATTTCAAGAAGGTCGCATTATAGATTCTATCCGAGTTTTTGAATTCAATTTTCGGAATCGTAATCCGCAGTTGCTATTGGTCAGTCACATTTCGAATTCAATTTTTATCCTCACGAGATAGATTCTGAAGAAGATATGTGAAAGAGAGGGCAGCTCGGCCGGCCACTAGGGGTAGCTCGTAGGGTGTAGGGTGTATGGAAATGAAACTCAGAGACTTAGATATTCTGAAATCACTGCCGATATCCACACCTGTGACCGTACCGACCACCACGGTCAGTGGGAGCTCGACACCAACAGCTACCCCTCATGCTAATATTAACACTTAGGATATAAAACCAGATATCGCAGAAATAATAAAACTTCTGCTTCTTATTCTTTCCATATCCTCCGATAGAGGCGATCACATGTTGACCGCAGCTTTGTAGAATCCAATCAAATATTAAACTCCAATCGCTTTGAGCGTAGTTTGTATTGTTGTTCCATATCGTTTTGACTGCATGCAAAATAAAATTAATAAAATACACAGTGCACCTAAAGTACGAAGTAGTCATAAATAATAACGATTACATTTCATAAATAAATGGCTGAACGAAAACTGTGAAATATTTTACTGCGCAAAATAAAAACTGTTTGATTTCTACCCTTAAGTTTTTAATTTGTGTTCAGTTTGCAACGTTAATTTTTTACTGTTAACTCGCAAAGTCTTACGCCCCAACAAGTATAAATGGTGATAAATTTTAAGGTTCATTTCGATATTAGATATGGCCAGATGGAACTGATTCCAATTGTCACAATGCCTTTACATTCACTAATAGACTGGCCCACTTGCGTCGAAGCTATAAATTTAAACTTCACAATGTGTTTCATTTATGTAATTTGATTTTTGCCCCGGCTCGAGTTTGCATAGAGTGTCGTTCGCTTCCTATTACATATTTTATAAGTTTGCCAATAGATTGAATTAATATCCAGCCACTTAAACTTCTTACTCCCCGGATTATTCCTTTGTTAATGTATTTACTTTTTGCAACACCTGCCCCAACTCTACTTCATACTTTTTTCTCTTCGATTCCTCCAAAATCTAATTTGTCAAATTACTCATTATATTTAATTTAATGAAACCACCCTTAAGCCCCAATAGACGACCAAATCTATTCGGTTTTATTTTAAATCTAGGAATTGGAAAAATTAATGTTTCGCAGGGTGAGATACAAGTAGTAGAGGGGGGTAGATTGGTCGAGTAGAGATCTCTGTTTGCAAGTTAATTAAACATTTCATTATGCGACAGATACAAATAGAGACACCCTACCCTACTCGCGAACAAGCCGTTAGCTGGAGACGCAGGCACAAATCGAATTACTTACCCCCATTTTAACATGTAATATCCAAAAGGCTTTTAGCACTGGGGTGGCTGATGGCATCGTAGCGATGATACACAGGGTTGGAATCAAATAAATATACTCAATCGGCATTTTAAAAACATGTATACATTTTTAACAAATTTTACAATTGATTGGATACAATTAAACATTTTATACTCCTACAGCAAAAATTATTTAAATTTAATCCCATTATTTTCTTTATAGAAATAGTGTGTATTAAATAATTCATCGATAAGTTTATAAAACTCATTTTCACATTACAAATCATCATTTTTACAAAAAAATATATGTATGGTAATTACAGTAGAAACTCTCTTAACCGAACTCGGGTAATTAAAACGTCGGATCAAGCAGATGATTATTAAATTTATTTATTCCAACTTAATTTAAAATATCAACATATCGTTACAATAAACAGTATCAATAAACAACTTTTACAATCGATGTAAATTTTCTTACTCGTATAGGTCACGTAAATTTAATTTTTAAGGCGTCATTTTTCTGGAGCAAATTTCATTTCAGATTTAATCAAATTTGAAAATGATTATTACGTTGTATTTATGTATAAGAAGTCCAAATCTATCCGTGCAGTTCTCTCTACAGGGCTAAAAATTGGGAGGTCTAAGTTTTACGGGTATTTTGCGTTTTCGTAGTGATTTTATTAATAATTAATGTTATTGTTATTATTATTAATTTTCGTAAATTTTATGTCCTATATAGAAAACTGCATGGATAGAATTGGATGTCTTCTACATAAATACAACGTAACAATTACTTTCAATTCTGATTCTTTTTTGTTTAAAAAAATATGCTTTGAGAGTGTTATATGTGTTAAAGATTTAATTTTTCTCCATTTTTATTACTTTAAAAGATATATGCAAATTTAAATTTTATTTTTCTAGCCTCTTCATAGTATACATCTCGGTGCTTAAACTAGCTCTTATGGGTCAAAAAATATATAAATTATATAACAGTTAGAGGATTGATTAATTAGTTTATAGAAAGTCATTGCCTTATTTCAAATGATTACTTTTTTTAAATATTATTTGCTAAATTCTAAAAGTAAACATTTGAGTTCAACTAGTTCGTATTAATATTTCTAGTATATCGACAGCTAAGAATATTTATTCGAACTTACTAGTCCTTCGACAATTGAGGCAATAAATAACTAAAATTGCACACAGTGTGGTAATATTAAAAAGGTTTTGAGGAATACAATGCTTATCATTTATATTATATATGTCTCCTTACCTCAGTGAAACTGTGGTGATCTAGGCATTAAACTAGTGGGCTGAAGATCGTGTGTTCAAACCCTACAGAAACATTTGATTTTACAACTACAGATAACTCCCCAACTCGCCATGCCAGCGTGGGGTTTCATGGCCAAATAATTTCTGTGGTCTAAAGTAGATGATAAGTCATCGAACCTCGTCCTCTTAAGGTGCCTATTTGATTCGAATTTTGGCGATCATCATGACTATTAACTTTTTTTGCGGCTAAATATCTAAGTTGTTATTACCTCTGCCACATTTTTTTTTCTTCTTGGATCTCTTCGGCCGATTATCTTTTCCTGCAGTAAAAGATAATGAAAATGTCTCTGAATGACAACAGTGTTAACACTGTTATAAGTAATAATACCTTATCTAATACATAAAAATCCAGGATACGTTTTACCTAAATAGAAGAAGAAGAGCGAACAGTGGCCTGCGTTAATAGCTGCATGCATCGATTCGCCGTCAGCTTCGGACGCCACTCCTGACGTATAGCCTCTTCTCTGCCTGTAATGCTGGCAACTTACATTACAGGTGGACCTACAGTTTAGCGTGGATTCCGAACCACTGGAGTTACATGATTTCTCATCTAACTCCGGACCAGAGAAAGTTTTAGCCATGAAACCCCACGCTGGCAAGGCGGGTTGGGAAGTTGGGGCAGTGTCGGGCATTTAAATATTTAAATAAATATTTTGCATGCTGTGCGGTGCGAACTCACGATCTTGCACTCAGCAGCCGAATGCTGCATGCATATAAACTCGAAAATGGAAAAGTACCCAAACAACAGCATTAGTAAGACCAACTTAATTTGCGCCAATTTTTTCCTGAACCCAAAGAGTTCTCAACACTAAAATTAGCGAAATAATAAAGATAAATACAAATATCATGAAAGAAATACATCAAATGCAGCTATGCCAGAATGTCCATAAAAGAACAGCGTCTTCCACGCTATTTAACATCTATATTTACAAAGCGTTTAAACTATGTCACAAAATGGGTGTCGAACTAAACGATAACGCCACGCTGTACAGATTACACTTCGTCATTGGTAGCCTAAACTCAACCCTATGAGTCAAATACATCTTAAAGAAAAATAAAAAAACTTCTCTTCAAAGCTATTCTAAAGAGCATTGTGCTTTACGGTAGCAAGTACGCAAGACAATAGAACGGGAACTGCGGGTATTAGAGATGAACTTCTGGCGCAGATCGACTGGAAAATTAAGACAGGATAAAATGCTGAACAAGGCAATAAAAGGTATAATGGAAATCGAAACCGATTTCCTCGAAATAGAGAGGAAACAACTGGCCATGTGGAAAAGGTGAATAATGTGCGGCTCCCAAAACTAATTAATAACTGGATACCAAAAAAAAGAAGAAAGAAACGAAGTCCAAAATCAACATCGATAAAAGGTTTAAGAAAGTAGATGTCAGCAAGAAACCTGAACCATGGAGATTGGAAGAACTGTGATGACTAGGGACAAAGGACCAAAAGGCATACAACGCTGTAATGATGATGACAATTGGCAAAAAATCTAAATAAAAAATTGTAAAACCAATGCCTTAAAAATCTTTTATTTCGTTGTAGCTTTGTTATTTGTTTATAAAAATTTTACTTTACCTAATATAAAATATAATCCTCTTTCAGAATATTTTTGTTTTATGACAATTAACAAAAGTTTAAACAAGTTATGCGAGTCTCGATCGAAAAATGCACTTTTTGTAATGTTGCTTAGTTGCTTTATAACCAAAAATCAATTTTTTTGACACCATAAAATTAAATCCTCTTTTACTATAATTTTGTTTAGTTATAATTAAGAAAAGTTTAAATGCAACTTTAAATGAAAAATTGCATGTTCTAAAAATCTTTTACTTTGAGAAGCTGCAACTTTGTCATTAGTTTATAAAAAAAATTTTTTGAAAAAGAATATATTTTGTACCAAAAAATAGCTAATAACTATTTTTTAATTAACGCAATTGTAATAAACAAAAGGAACTAAAATTTTTAAAAATTTAGAATATAATAAAAAAAACTTTTGTATGTAAGTACGTAATCACAATGATATCAGTTTTATTGCACTTGTTAAGAAAACTTTTTTGTTTCTTGATCTTTAAATTTATTCGTTGGCATAATTTGTCTTGTCTTGAGAAAGCAAGAAGCAACTTTAAAACAGCATAAAACAACTTATCAAAATGTAAATAATTTTAGCAACATCAATTACGTTATGAATCATTGTGTTAATAGGTGTTATCATTATAACTATTGACTACAGTAGTTGAGGACACTAGTTGCTGATGACCTTTAATGCTTATGTGTGGAAATTTCTTAAAATACTCATAATTAAGAAATATAATAATAAATAATAATAATTTTTAACATGTAATGGAATTCTTGTGTTAATTTTTTTTATAAAGTAATTTGAAGTGTTTAAAAATTGTACGAATACGTCCCTGCAATGGGGAATGATGTGCGCAACCAGCCGAAGAGGTTTCACAGATTATCATATGTGCGATTAAAGTGGTGTAGTCATTTCCAATTAGATTGTTGGATATCCGGAGACTTTAAAGACCAACCACACCAACTACTGTTACACCACCCACTTGCCACGAACCATTTATTTTAACATCAATTATAAACTTAATCCATTTCGTATTACAGCACCATTTAGATTTTGAACTAAATTACACATTAACATCTTATCATTTCAAACTTTACCAACTAACAAAACAGTTGTAATATTCATATAATTTTAACATATTATCGATTAATAAAATAGCTTTTATTAATATTTAAAATAATTAAAATAAATTTATTTTTACATTAATTATTTTAATTTTAAGCGAGTTGTGGCTTAATAGTTATTGTCGTTGGCTGCAGAATTAAAATCTAGAGTTGTAGGTTCGAGTCCCACGCCAGCGAGTAAGTTAAGTAGGTGAATGAATAAGATTTATTAGATATAATTAATAACAATTGACCAACAAGAAAAATAAGTCAATAATAATATTCAAAATTAGTACTTCCTCATTTAGTGTAAAATAAAATATTTATTTGTAACTAGTTTCGATATTTACATATCATCTTCATATTTTGTCAATTTTTTATTTTTATTTCAATTTTTTGGTACATATATTTAATTTTATGTAAGTTTTTCTTCAATATTTTAATTTTTATTATTTATATATTTAATATTTAATTTAATTATTTAGATTTGTCTGAAGATGATATGTAAATATCAAAACTAGTTACAAATAAATATTTTATTTTACACTAAATGAGGAAGTACTAATTTTGAATATTAATATTAATTTAATTTAATTAAATTATTATAACGTAACTTAAAAGAAAAAGCCTTAAAATAGTAAACCTAATCAGTTATTGATATTAAAATGGTTCCAATAATTAGCTAAGTTGTAATGCGGCTTCTAGTATATTAGAGTTGAAATTCAATTGAACAAAGATGGCCAGTAAAGTCCCAAATCCGTGTTAACCACGTGTGCAGATAATAAAAATCCAAAATCACAACGATAAACTTCTGCCCAAATTCCTTTAATTGCTAAATCCAGTTACTACCGTTTTATTCCTACCGCAGAATAATTAATGCGCAATTTTTTAAAGAAATCAACTTTACTGATAACCGATCTATTCAAGAAATCTTTCTCATCTTTCCGTTTTCCCTTTATTCTATTCCAAAAAAAACCAAAATCTCAATTATTCTTAACCAACCAATACAATTAAGCATGTCACGCCGTTGCAGTGCAGAGTGCAATATGTGAAACAAAGTCGTTTCGTCGAACAGCGAATTCTCAATATCTACAGCATAGTAATAGGAAAATGCAAGGTCGAGGTACGAAAATCGAAGTTCCAGCAACGGTCTGA
>JARJDX010007209.1:0-20596 GCA_030264735.1 Gymnusa sp. GC000175
ATAAAATTCTTTGCTTAATTATTAAATTGTTCTCCAAATTCAAAATTTACTTAAATACTTTTGATAATTAAAAAGTTTTAGTATTTGATGTTATTAAATGGTAGTGGTTTAGTATTGGAAATTATTCAGATTGCATTCAAATTAACGTATAAACTTCGGATAACTTTGCCTCTTGAGAATATCCAACTTTAAAATGTCTTAATCAAAATGCTGATGGATGAATAAATAAAAATATAATTTCCTGCCATCGAAGAAATGAATATTTTTTATTTATTTTTATGTGTTTTTATTATCATGCAACGATTGCGCTCAATAAATTGAATAAAAAAGCACAATAACAAAAAAATGAAGGTGTGGTCACCACACAACTTTTATTACATTAAAACTTATGCGTTACTTTTAATATAAACATAACTATATTTCATTAATTATTAGCCAATTGGGTTGGCACCATGTCTACTTTATTTTGTTGTAGAATGTAGGTTTGCAATAACTTCGATAGTGGCATCCGTTATTTTAAAATATAATAGGAACAAAATTTGTTGTAAATTTAATTCTAAACACTTTTGTAATTTTATGTGTTTGCCATAAAATTGCTAATTTTTTTGAATATTTGCAAAAAAGGAAAAGTAACCATTAGACTACCAATTTCGGTTAGTGGGTTTCAGCAAGTTACTGGGATCTATTTGTTAAAAGCTTAAATACAAAATTTTAGGCTGTTTAGCCATATGGGCTGTAATGTGGACACACACACACACACACACACACACAGAAAGATATTCCTTCGAAATTTTTCGCGGAACTATACTTTCTTTTACTTCGTAAATGAAAATAAAACAAATTGTTCTCAAAATCATAATAATCCAAATAACAATAAAATTATACCTAATACAAGAAATATAGTGCAGAATTAACTTTTCTTTGTTAAGCTCATTCGATTCAGTGGTAATTCGTATTATTGGCATTCAGAGAGCCGTTAATCAAATGAACTTGACTAGTTGCTATAAAATTAACAGGAAGATACTTGAACAATGAAACTAAATAAAAAGTCAATCTGCACGTAAAGGATAAATGAACGAAGTAATGAAAAACTTTTTTTTATTTATTATTCTGTGTGTTTGTTTTAAAAGGCATAAACAGTATTATTGTTCTTAAACCACATTGTGTATTGCCGATATTTATTTTCAGTAAATTTTAGCTTTTACCAATTATTACTTATAACAATAATTTTATGACATAAATAATTAGATGAATAAGGGATTAAAGGACTTTTCCGGTCTCGACAATATTCACTACGCAATCCGGCAGCTGCTTTTCTCCGCGTGCTGGATCTCTTTGCTCTTATTTTTAAATACGATTATGATATATTAGGTTATCTGACGGGAACAAAGAAGAAGCACTTGTTTCAATCGAGCCACCATCAAATATCTTGCTGTTTGGGCAAGAATTTAGCAAAAATGATAAATAAATAACAATTTATTATGTTTGCTAAAGATGTTTGTTGAAGACCAACCATCTTCTGGCACATCAGTTTAAAAATTTCAATCTACCGTTAACCAGCTGGTTTATCTCAAAAAATGCTGTTCAGAATACGTTCCTTTTCAGACGACGCCTCTACACGAAGTATTTTGATCCAGAAAAGGTTTACAACATAACCTGGAGGTAAAGAATTCTGTAGAAGCTGTACGGATAAAAAAATAAGAGGTCGCCGAAACAGTTTTAAGGGCCGTTTTAAAGACGTATATTTTGAGATTTATTTTATAAAAAACGGTGCCTATAGCGTAACCCTTTACAAGACAACCTTGCAATATTCCTGGCGGATAAATGAACATCATAAAGGGCCCAGCCAACATCAAACATGTAGCCAATAAGGTAGTTCTGTTGCGTCTTTACACCACTCTGGAACGCTGCAGCAGTCGAATATTTCCACGGTGAGTGTGTGGCTTTTCTATTCATAATTTAAAAAAAATATCAGCTTGTGAGAAGAACTTGGGTGCCAGTAATGCAAATAAATCTCGAGCTCGGGCGTCGTGATCCGCCTATTAAAGCCGTCCAATCACCACTAAGCCAACAGTACAGCTTAAGAACCTAAAAATCTTATCTTCTAGGATACTCTAAGAGTCGCGTTCGACGCGGTGGTTACCAACAAAACCAAGATTATCTGGCGAGTTCTGCGTAGTTTTTATATCTTCGCATTACAGTGCATTCCTCGTATTTTTCGATGCTCTAACTGCGGTTTAAAGTGTATCGAATATCTTTTCGGTCATTTGGTTCGCCTCGTTCATGGTACATTTATGGTATATTGCAAGAATTCCGCAGTTCGAGGAATGAAGTTCGTGTAAATAACTGGATGCGAAGGAATCAGAAAAAAACACATCGTAGAAAGTTCCAGCCAAATCGATCGACTTTCTGCCGGTAGGACCCGATGATATTACCGGTTACACAAAGTTAGAGTGCAGAGTTTTTCGCATCCTGCGATCTACATGGTTTAAAGGGAAATGTAGCGAATATTTTGTCGTACAGAGTAGAATTAATAAGGGTGTTTTTCACTTATCTTGAAGAAACCTGCCCAGAGACAAAGCTCTAAATGGGATAGGATCATCAGTGACCTATTAATTTGTCCTTCTGTAATCTTCTTCTTCTTTTTTCTCTTTAACTAGGATTAGATTCTTTTTTTTTTCTTCAACATTTATACCTGCAGTTAGGACGCTGAGTCCCAGCTTTCATACCATCTTGTTGGTGGTCTTTTCGGAGGTCTTTTTGATCTCGGTAGCCCCGTTCTGGCGAATTTTGGCAGTCGGTCATCCGTTCTGAACACATGGTCTTTTGACTCCCTTCTTCTGTTTCGGGCTCATCCTACCACGTCTTGAATATCGCACTTTGTTTTGACGTCTTCGCTTCTTATGCGGTCCAGAAGGCTTCATCCTACCAAGCATTTTAGGGTTCTCATCTCGTTGTGGCGTTTTCTGCTCTGGTTTCGATCGCGTATATTATAATAGGCCTGACACAAGTTTTGTAGATTCTTGCCTTACTTTCTACAGACATGTGCTTGTTTCGCCATATTATATCTCTCAGTTACCCCGATATTAGATCTGCTTTCATTGTTTGGGCTTTTATTTCTTTTTTTAGGTTTCTGTTGCTTGTTATGTTGGCCCCTAAGTATTTAAAGTGCATAACCTGTTGGACGCTTTTGTTGGACATGGCAAGCTTACATCTGCGCGGGTCCCCAAGTATCGTCAGGGACTGTGTCTTGGTCGTAGATATCTGCATGATGAACTTTGAAGCAGTTTGTTTGAACTTGTACAGCATCCTTTGCAAGTTGTTCTTGTCTTCAGCGTCATCCGCATAGCATACAATTTTTATCTCTTCATCTCCCATCCGGGACCCTGTTCCAGCATTCTTGACTTCCGTAATCACTTCGTTCATTATAGTATTGAATAGGGCGGGACTTAAGCTATTCCCCTACCTTATTCCGGTTGATACGGGCACTTTGCTGGATAGCTGTTATCTTAATTTATTATATATTTTAACTTATTTTTCTCATTGTGTTGGTTAGGAACGCCCGAAATCTTTACAATTCCGTCTTTGTAATATATAGTTCTAAGGTTTTATTTATTAAGATATATTTATTATTATTTGTCTGTCTTCAATTTATGTAGTAAGAGCATTTTACACTCTCACCATCAACTTGTGACGGGGAACTGCTTCAGCTTGTCACGGTTAACAATAAAGGTCACAATTTCCACAGCAACTGTCAGGCTGACGAATCGGTAGGGGTTACGGTGGTACTGGTATAAGGATGGTTATACAGATAAATAAAAGGACGGGGGGGGGGGGTCAGCTGAAGCCGAGGACTTACATTGCGACTTACCGCTACGGTAGCCGTAGAATTCTAGCTGGGGGCCGGAAAATACGTTGCGCCTACCAGACCAGTGGATCGGACAAGAAGTCTAGCTAACACGTCGAGAATTTTTGCTGCGACTTGTCAGACTAGAGAGGAATGGTAAGTAGAAGGTCAGAATGAGTCAAAAGCTTAAGAGAGTGAATGATTCGCACTTAAAAGTGTAGGTGATGGACAAACGGGCTGTTGACGATAAGAAGACGGTGGAGGATAGTAAAAGAGAATTTAGGATATTGATATCAAAAAGTAAAAGGGGCATAGATATGAAGCCACGCGACATCTGTTACATTAAGCAGACTGCACCTCTGTATGGTAAGCAACTCTTTATATGTATCGGAATGATGCGTTTTACCCTACCCTACCCGAACCCTACCTGTACCCTACATATGTACAGTTATTACAAGTGGCTTCTCATCACAAACTCTGTGATAGCATATTTAGGTTAAAAAATGAACATAGTATTACCTACAAAATACTAGGTATAAACAAAAGGCCAAAAAAGACACTCAACACTCTGATAGCAAACAGCTGGTCCGATGGAAAGAACATTTTGATAAAAATCTTAGCAAAATACAGGAAGAACTCAAGCAACTACCAATAATGCAAATACCCAAACAAACCTCAATATAAATTTAAATTCTTGGCACCCTGACGAATCTTTAATTAGGCAATTGGACTGTATGGTATCCCTTCAGAATTACTCAAGATGAATCCTGCGTTGACAGCAAAAATAAAGCCCCTGGTACAACAAACAATACCACCCAAGTGAAAATAAAGATTAATTGTGGGCTTTTTTAAATGGGGATTTAAGCAATTATAGCGGAGATGAATTACAATATAAAACTCTATAAACAGCGTTTTAGTTAAAATAATAGCGAAAGGAAGGCAGCATCTAGTAAAACAAAAAATTTGACCAGAACAAGCTGGTATTGCTCAGACCAAGTTAATACTGTTAGTATAATTTTGGAAAATCGGTTTTCCTCAACCCTAATATGGCATTCATGGACATTAAAAATCCTTCAACCGACCAAACCAAGGCGCGATGTATGTAAGGAATGCTACATTATATGTAAGGAGTGCTACACAAGAGTATTCACATGATAAGGGAATTATACCGGCATAAGGCATAAGGTGACAAGTAATGAAAATCTAAAAAATCTAGACTATGCTTTATTTACTTGTAAAGTATTTTGCGAAAGTTAGTTCAAATGTCAAACTAAAATGTTCCGAAAGGGTACTAGTTACAAAAAAACGATCACCCTACAAGATCGGATCGTACAAGATGTTAAAGAATATCGTTATTTTTTTAGCAATTGGAATTCTATTGCTCTATCCTGTGCGCATCTTTAACTTAAACGATAAGCCGATCTTATTGTACAAATAGGAATGGTTTATACTTTAATAAATCAAAAATTGCAAACGTTTATTAACCGCTAATTACGTAAAATCCTAAATATAAAATGTTTGGCCAAAAACTATCAACAGCGAAGACCTCTTCAAATTAACAAGGCAGGAACGTATAGCACAAGAGATAAAGATTAGTAAGCGGAGGTGAATCGCACATACACTTCGTCGAGGACAAGCTAACATTGGCAAACAAACTCCCAAATTTAATCTTTAAGGAGCAAGAAAAAGAGAAGAAACGTCCAAGAACAACCTGGCGCAGGACTATTCTGAAGGAAATCAAGTATCAAGGAAAAATAAACTCAGAACGTTGGCGAATATTCATGTAAGCCCCATATTCTAAAACTGAATAACAGTTTAATGGTGGGTCCATCATGGCCTTGTTTTAATACTTTGCTGTGTTGAATGAAGCTTTTTTGTCTGGTTCTAATGGGCTACGCTTTAAAGCCGATATTACTAATCTTTAACTAGAAATTAAAAAGTATTGAACTTCTTAGATATTACCAGCTTATAGGTTATACGTTTTAACAAAAAATTACCCAGAAACAAATTTGGTGTGCTGATTAGTTAATGATTAAAAAATTGTGATTATATTTCTGTAGAAAATTATAAATATATGGTCATAATTTTGTGTGTATAGATCTTGAAACATACTATCCTAATGGCTTTAATCATTTTGTTTTGTCCTGCAAACTACAATAGAGGTAAGTAGTTAATGGTGAAACAAAACATTACTAAATCATAGCACACAGTGCTATTGAAAATTCTCTTTTTTTGACAAATCTAGATATTATGCCTATCGCTACATAAACTAATGCACCGCGTGTTTGTGCCACTTTCCAACTGTGAAAGTGGATGCCCATGGTGCTAAAAGGCATACCCTAAAATCGCTATGATTCTCAGACCCTTTTTTAGAGTGACCATTTATCAAACTATCACGAATTATATAAAATATAAGGTCAGGGGAACTTTCACCCCAAACCAATAAGAAATATGCTGCATCATTTAAGATGTATGGGAATATAATATGTTTCTAACAAGACAGCACTCCTAGACAAACATAAGTTGTGTTTTATATAAAATGACTAATGCCCAGTTCTATAAAGCGTAGTTAGTTAACTGTGTGAATAAATTAACACGTGGCATTATTATTAACAAAATCATAACAATGTTACATGTCAATGTATTCATACAGTTAATTAACTGCGCTTTATAGTATAAAGTTTATACAACCTGGCATTATACTTTTAATTAGCATTTAGTTATTATATAAGTTAAAATTATCTTGTCATAAATTCCGTTTAAAGGTATAAAATTGTTATTAAACTTAAATTAATCTTACGATTTTAATTTAAGGCGAAAAAAATATTTTTATGGAAGTTTTAATTTTATAAAAATTTATAATCAATTTCATGGCCAAAGTTTCTTATTATAGTTATTTAATTTATGTTGTGAAGGTAAATTTTGTAGATAATTATAATATTTGTCGTGGTTTTAGGGTGTAAAGTATGGCAGTAATGATTTATAAGGCTCATAAACAGAGGCGAAAGTTATCCTGAACATTCTGCGCCTATGTTCGGTTACAATACATTCGCGTTTCCAGCAAGTTCATTGCAAGTGTTAATTTTACTTGCTACCGGTCGTAAATCTAACTAACTTCAACCTTTTTGTGTTCTGAAACGTACTAATGGTTTACCAGAGACTAATTTATATTTACATTTTCCCCGAAACAATCCGCGAATTTTTTTTTGTTATTCTACATTTGCAGTATTTCCAGTCAGACGAGTTACATTGATAAAGTTTAGAGTGGGACAAATTTATCCAAACACAAATTTTATTATGTAAACTGCAAATGTATTTGTTTAAACTTTTTCCTTTGTTCGTACTAAAAAAGCTCGTTTAGCAATCACGTCAATTTGCACTAAAACTTTTTCAATTTAGAGTTTTTTTTTGTATTCAAACACTGACATGTCAATGTTGTTTTGAGAATGACTCCCAATAAAATTCACGCTAAATCTGATTTGTTTCGTACAAATTGTGTAAATGGCCTTTTCATTTAAAATTTTATTACATCATGGGAAATAACCTAAGCTTTGCAGGGTTAACATTCTGCGTTTAGTACAAATATGGTCCAAGCAAATTACCAATAATTGCTTCTCGTATGTGTGGAGAATGATCGGGACATTCAATAGCACTCCGATGCTATCATCAAAATAAGGGCGAACTATGTGTAATTACAGCATACTCAAATTTGTATGCGTTTGTACTTGCTACCTAGTTACGTCAATATACTCCCTACACGAGACCTCGCTACATTGTGAATTACAAAGACATTTGCTAATTTGCGCTAACAAACCAAATTGAATTATTTGTTTTACTTAAAACAAACATGCTACATGCGAACACTCAAATTTAGTTTTACGTCTATATACGTACATTAGAGTCAAGTACAACAATTCAACATTGCCAATAATAGACTTTATAATTGCTTAATTTTTCCTACAAAAGCCATAACAAAAAATAAATAAATTATTAAATTATACAGCTTTGTTGATTACTTACTCTACAAAAAAACGCCTATTGTTCACTTGTATAGAGTGCTTGCACCATCTATCAACCCATGAAAAATTATCACAATTTTTTACGCTTTGAATAGGTGCGCATATAAATTTTCTTTTTTTTTGTGGCACTTGAGTAAATGCAATGTAGATAAAATTAACACTTTTACAGGAAGCGTACATCAGTTAAGCTTTTCATGCAACCTAAAACAGTAAAATTCTCTGTGCTTTAAAAATAATTGTATCATGCATTTTCATTTCAAAGGAGCTAGACGAAGTAGGTTAAAAAAAAGTTAAATGATAAGGGAATGAAAAAGGGAAGAAATAATAGATTTTGCTTTCATAATTATGCTCCGCGCACAAACTTGAATAGACCATTGCAATTCACGAGTATGCATGCTTCAGTGAGTATGGTTTGATAAAAATTGAACTGCAACTTTAATGCATAGAATTGCGCATTGTAAGAAAAATTTTGTAACGCAAAGTTTTCGCTTACGTAATAATTTTTGTAGAAATAAGTGATTTATACATTCTTTACTTGTTTTAAGAAAATTATCGATAAATAATTTTATAACGAATGTATATTCGATTATAATCTGCTGATATTTACTAAAATATGGTTAAATATCAGTCAAAAGTCACTATAAGAATTATTGCCAACAGACATTTAAACACAATTAAATTGCAGAGACATACTGCCAACCTAATTATTTGATAATTAACGAAATATATTTATGTTTTCATCAAAAGTAACGGATATGTATCAAATTCGTAAATGAAAGTCGTGTGGTAACCATTTTAACCATTTTAACTTCATTGGGATGAGAAATAGTTTACTAAATACTACAACATGCCGAGGATATTATTGTGTCCGTCCACAAGTTCTACCATTAAATATACCTACGCAGCCCACTTTCAGTATTGAAATTGTAGATTTTAAATTCTGGTTATGTCAGCACTATTTGCCCCTTGACTTTACTTCCACATGATTTTTGCCCCTATCTTCAACACATGCAAAAAAATTTTACATTGATAGTTTGGTCTCATCATGTATAAAAACTACTAGATCTTTTTTATTCTATAATTGTGACGTGGGGCTGGCTTAGGTTGGTGGGTTTCAACAATAAAAGTTACAGTTTAAACCCAATGCAAAATTAAAGTTTATTTATTTACCAAAATTAAAATATAAAGTTTGAAAATGAATTACTATTTTGTTAAACAACCAAATATACGGTAAATGTCCAAAATATATAAACAATATAGAAATAATGAAATATCAAAACTCTTATTTCCAGCCGGTACGGATTGACGGACGAACGGGGAAAGTGTCAGCTAACAAGACAAGGACTTACGCTGCAACTGTCAGATTGACGGGACAGTAACGGGTACGGTCCGGTAGAATGCTAGCTGGGGACCGGACATACGCTGTGACTACCTGACAAGGACTCTAGCTGACAATCCGAGGACTTACGCTACCAGTTTTTAGACTAGAAAGCAGGGTAGGTAGGAGGTCGGAGTGGGCGAAGAGCTCAAGAGATGACTGATCTACGCGCTCCGTTATTTAAACCTAAAAGTGTAGATAAGGTACACACGGTATGTTTGCGGTAAGAAAACGGTGGGAGATAGTGGGAGAGAAAGTGGTATATCGACGTCACAAAGTAATAGCATAGATATAAAGCCATACGCCATCAATTACACGATTTTTTACCAGTAATTAGAAATTGCATGCCTAACATTTAATCTGAAACTGCTAAATTACATTAACCATTCTTTGACTGCGTTAGCCCATTTTATGCCCTAACATACATAAACTTTCTAAAACTATTTTTGAAATTGTACAGAAATTTGCTCTAAACGGCGCTGCTTAATTTGATTATCCCCTCTTTCTTCTTCAAGTTAGTTTTACCACTTTAGGAGCATAGGGCGTCTTTTTTGACATTCCATAAGTTTTATTGTTTGATTTAATGACAGGATAGCTGCTGCTGTGCATAAAATTATCATAGTATGTTTTTGTATAATATTTTTTTATTATTATTATTTTTTGTTGTGCTTTGTTATTTTTTATGCTAGGTCTTTTTATTCTTTCCTGTTTTTGCTGGCTAAAATTTTAATTTTTTTTCATGTATTATTTATATTTTCCAAGTCTTTGCCTATGTTTCTTTTTCTTGTGTCTGTTGGTCTTCCTGTTTTATTTGTTCCTGCTGTGTTAAAGTCCAGCGCTTGTCTTGCTAGTATCCTGTGTTCTAAATGTCTGCCCCATTTTTATTTTTGTCTTTTTATGGTTAAAGCTATTTATTCTTCATTGGCCAATTCCTTCGTTTGTTATCTTTTCTGGCCAATAGATGTTCCCGCTTTTTCTGAGGCATTTATTCGCGACGGTTTGTAATTTTTTTTGAGGTTTTGTTGTTAACATTCCTATTTTCTACACCATATAATGAAACACTTTTTATATTTGCCTTGTATACTTTTAGTTTTATTGTTTTTGATATTATTTTTGAAGTATATGTTTTCCTTAGTAAATTGAAGTTATTTATTGCTTGGGTAATTCTTCTATCTATGTCTTTCTTTCTTCCACCCTATTACACTTCCGAAATAATATATATCTTGTGCTTCCCCTATATCTTAATCTTGAATTTTGATTTTTCTTTTGTATTTATTTCGTTTGAATGCAACTATGTTTGTTTTTTGTTTATTTGTTTTTAATCCAACTTTTTTTGCGACTTTGATTAGTTTGTCGATTTTTAGCTGACATTGGGCATAAGTCATCGGCAAATTCTAGGTCATCTAATTTTTCGAATGGCATCAGCACTGATTATTCCCACTGTAAAGTAAAAAGTACGCATCTATGAGTCGGATGCCACGATTAATTTTGCAAACTGTACATATTAACAAAGAAAAGTGTTAAAAATATATATGTAATTCTGTTTAGCTGTTAATTGATGGTTTTGTTTTTTTTCTGGGTATGACATTAAAGTACATCCACGGAGCTATCCTAGTATAACCGTTAGATTCACTATCTATTTTAAAAATTATTAAAAAAATTAAAGCAAAGAATGGACGAATAGATAAAATGGTGACGACCTTTGTTATAAATAGAATTACGAAAATTAGTACATGAAATGTAAAATAATGGAATCGGTCACGTAAGATTGTAAAATAATTTCAAAAGTGCTGGATTTCAGTTAAACTAGGTAACTAGAAGTGACGAGATCAACATTGATAGCATTCCTTTCTATACTCAGTCAAAGAAGAAAAATGGGCATCCTAATGGCAAAAACTGCATGTAAAGTTTTAATAAACTGGAAACCAATTTTAGATCGGATAATATATAACTTGTGTTAGTAAACTATCATTTAATGCTATGCGTCAACGGGAACAACCGAAAGATAAATTTTATGATCAATCAAATAGATCACATATATACAAAAAGAATGATTTAACTGTTAAATTTTTAAAAAATTTAATTAGATAAAACACTTTTGCACTGTTATGTTTTTTCCATAATCTTTACAGTTTTTAAAATATTTGCAAAAAATCGAAAAACATCTACTTCCGGTAGATGGATTTCAGACAAAAGTCACTTCCCAATATTTGTTAAAATCTTTAATATACAGTTTCAGGCCGATCAGGTCAACCAACTGGGCTGCAGAAAAAAGAAAGACAAATACACACAGAACTACTTCAAAAATAACTTTTTCCGAATAAGGGGAGTCTGAAACGGATATTTCCTGAAAAACTCCGATTTAGAAAACATTCGCAATTGCTATCTCTTGATTTAATTTGTAAGTAAAACTAAAAAGCCTGAAAGATTAAAATAATTTTTGGATAAGTGTGCAAGGCAGAAAAAGAGCGTGAGGAAAGTTAAACCAAGATAAGCCAAAACAAGAAAAAATGCTTGAAAGTAAAAGCTTGCAAGAGAAAACAGTTTAAAACATAACGGCCACTTACAGAAAACCTTTAATTAGAAAAAAAAGCGGCACCCTTCTAACAGTGGGAAATTAAATAGTGAGCAAAATACCTCCAACAAACTGTTGGAGGGATAAATGATGCTGCTAATATTATGTAAGAAATCATTCAGATAATGTTTAACCTCAAAATAACAAGAGATGGTAAATCACTTTGGGGGACGTAATCCCTCTAAACCTTCTAACGGCTGCTACCAACATCACTGCAGGAATTCTGTAGCCACTGATAAAGCAGATCTGGAACTGTGCCGGGTATATCAAAGAAGTTAAACCATGAAAGAATAAAACCCTATGATTGCAAGAGCCAGAGAGGAATCATATTTTTAAACACCATCCATAAAATATTGCCAAAAATTATAGAAATAAGCTTAATTTTAATCACGAAGATCATCTGTCGACTATATTAACACTATACGCATAATACCTAAACATTTGATTGCATCCATCCACCACATTTAACATTATCCTAGGTCATGACATACAGAAAACTAAAAAAATATGGCAGGATATTAGTGCCAGCTTATGTCAACATTTATGCTGATAGCCTCCGAAATATTTTCACATACAGCGTCATGCAATCAAAACTTTAATTAATTGCTGTAAAGGTTGGGCAGAAAATTATTATTCGCAATCAAACCCACTGCGAGTAGGAAACAATATAACAAAAAACTAAAAATCCAGAATAAAAAGAAGGAACAATTTTGCTATCTGGGATCAATTCTATCAAAAAAATAAGGTGCAACGGACGGCATTGAGAGCTTAACTAAAATTATATAAAGATATAAGTGGTTGAAATCCAAACTTATAGTCCGAGAGTTGTTTAGTTTTTAAATCCTCTCTTATTTGTTCCAAATATTTTCTAGCCTTTATCTTCCTGCTGATTTCTTTACTGAATCCGAGCTGCTGCTACTGAATCCGAGCTGCCATACCTTACATCCACGCGTCGTTAGGCTCCTTACTAAAGTGATGTAAATTCTGTGTTTGTTCTTGTTACACATGTTTTTATCCTACAGCACGGTATTGAGTTTTTACAGCTTTTCGTTCCTGATTAAATCTTGTTCGTATTTTTGAATTGAATTTTTCATCTGATATTATTTTTATATTTGTATTCATTGCAGCTCTCGATTTGTTATTCTTCTTTAAGAACGAGAGCTTTTTCTGGTGTGCTGATGCATTGATATTTTATCTTTGTTTTATTTTAGTCCCCAATGTTTGTACTTTTCTATGAGTAATCTGGTTAAGTACCATATATCCTCATATTCTTGGGGTATCACCACCTGCTCATCAGCGAAACTAGTGGTATTAATATGTTCATTTCCTAAAGGTAATCTCATTGTGTTGACTTTTCGTTTTCACATTTTTAGTGTCTAGTCTAAATAGATTTTAAAGAGTGTGGGCAAGATGAAGCATACCTGTTTAAACCCTTGTCTACCAAAAAATCCTCATGTGACATTTTTCCCGACTTTCACATTATAAATTGAGTTTTTATAGAAAATCTTTAGAGCTTGTATTAGGCGAATGTTAATATTACTTCTTTGCAGTGCTTTCCATAGTTTTAGTATTGGTTTACAGTCGTGAGCTTTCTTTAGATCTAAAAAACCAATGAGTCGCCGTACGCAAAACAGGTTATGAATTATCGATCATTCTGCGCGAAACCCAGCCTGATCATAAAATTACATACCCCTAAATTCGTTTCTCTTATCTCTTAGTATTTGTCTATAAATTTTTCTGGGTACATTTGTTACTGCTATGCCTTGATAGTTATTGCAGTCCTCTCTGCTTCCCTTCTTATGCATACTGGTAATATACAATGTCCTCCAATTTTCAGGGGTTTCTTTGCCTATTAAAGATTTTTGGAATATACTTGTTAAAAGTTCGTATAGGGTATTGTTTTCGTATTTGATTAACTATTTAGCTCTATTCTTACTAACCTAACTGATTTTTTTAGGGATTCTGTTCATATTATAATTGGAGAGCCTATTAATGTTACTGTGGATGTTTTAGGTGACGCTCTTGGTATTTTGCTCCATTTTCGAATAGTGTATTTTTTCCATTTGTTTGGTGTTATTGATGAAAAACCATTATTAAAACCTTATTATTCCTTCTTAGCGATTTTAGTACATTTCAATCTTCTGTACTTTAACGTCCGCCGAGAAATGTGTCGATCTTGTCGCAGTTTTTTTCCCATGCTTTATTTTTGGCTAATCATCGTCTTGCTTGAGCCTGTGCTTCTTTTTATTTTACTTTGCCTTCAAGTGATTTTGTATTCAGATAATGGTGGTACTTTTCTTTTCTACTAAATCAATAGCTACAGTACCATTCCACTAGTACGGTTCCTTGCGTTTATTGTTAGATTCTGCTTGTAACGCAGCTCAGAACCACTCTGTATACGCTATTGCGTATACAGTTCACATTTTAAGGTAAGGCCGTGTGTGTGTTATAAGCTTAATTTATTGCTTTCACGATAAAGTAATAGTCATCTCTTACACTGTCGACATTAGTCGGGTTAATTTTTCGTGCAATCTGTTCTTCTAATAGGTATTTGGTACTATCGCTATCTAAGCTTTCTAGGTTGTACTTCGGTGTATTTAACTCTTTGTTATCCTCTCTTTCATTAGCTAGTTCTTTTGTCCGGGTATATAATGAAAACAGTATCTTAACTTTAAAAAAAAATTGGTTGCTGCCGCACGAAATTTCTTTACATACTTACGTCTTGGCCTTGTAGTGTCGTATTATGTTTTACCCAGTTTTTGTTAAAAAACTTCTTCAAAAACCAGTTTTTCCGAATTAAAAGCATATATTTTGCAAAAATCACGATTTAATTTTTTTTTATAATTACAATAATTTACTTATTAAATGATTTAAATGATGTTAATAGTTGCATAGTAGCAGTTAGTAAAAACTGAAAGTTTCATTTATTAAAATAAATAATAAATAAAAAAATAAAATCAACCGAATTTAAAAACTTTATTGACTTATAAAATACAACAAAAATTTAATTCTGTTTTTATTTGTTTAACTAAGTTTACTAATATTAATATTAAAAGTAATTAAAGCTTTTGATTTCAGCTATCCAGAGTAATTGTAATTCTATATGTGATCCACTGATCACAAAGTTTGTTGTTGTTTTTAGCAACAGGTTTTATTTTTAATCTAAAATTTCCAACATAAAACGCCAACATTTTAATTGGATTTTAAACCAAAGATTTATTTATGCGTGTTGGTTTTATTATTCATTGTTAGACGCCCTGTTTTAATTCGACAACTAAAAATAGAAAAGGATTTTATAACAGATTGATTTAATAATTAAGTAGAGATAAAATATTTAAATTTATTAATGTTTTGTTATTGCAAAAAATAATTATCTGTAGGATAAATAATTAATTTAATTAATAAATTTGAGACAAATTCGTTCCTTTAAATAAAAACATAAGTATATTCAATAATTATCAGCTAATTAGGTTGGTAGTATGTCTCTGTAATTTTATTCTGTTGCAATGTATGTTGGTAATATTTTTGTGTTAGTGACATTCGCCACTTTAGAATAATATTTAATCATATTTTATTAATTATCATCTGATTTTATTATCAGTATATTTGTGTAAGTTAATGTAAGTTAGGTAGTAAACCTAATCTATATTGGTTAAAACTTCAATGAACATTGTTGTATTGGAAAAAAAAAGCTTGCAACCCTAACATAATTTTCTTTTTATTAAAACAGTTAGTAACACTTATCTATGTAGTATAAAGAAAAAAAGTTGGTAACTATAGAATGTTTATAAGCTATTTTGGTAAAATTATTGATTAAAAAAAATTGGCAACCTTACCTAACTTGAATTTTTTTATGAAAATAATTAATTTTTATTCATTCTAGTAGAATTTAAAGCATTCCGAATTTTTTCACCTTATATTATTTATTGGAATAAATAAGGGTGGTAAAAACAACATTTTTTAGCATGTTTTTAATGCAAAAAAAGAAAATAAAAAAGCGCATAAGCAGAAAAGAAAATATAAGAATAACTTCGGTCGCGGTAAGGAAATAAAGAAAAAACTGTTTAAATAATGTCGAATTTTTTGGGGTAAAAATATTTTTTTTTTGAGATTGAAAATAAAGGCGTATTTGGAGTGTAGGGGCAATTTTCGATAAAATTTACTTACGTCTGTCGAATTATATCGGAATGAGTTAGAAAAATGTACCGAGGTGGCGTACCCTTATTCTGTTTTTACCGAAAATTTTAAAAAATTTGATAAACTTTAATAATTCATAACCGGAAAAACTGGGCTTAAATTAAAAAAAGTGGGCCCACAAGTGTTTTAGACTTTTTTATTGTAAATACGACGGAAACAACCGCAGCTTTCTTGTTTCAAAATTGAGAGAGGAGATACAAAACGCACGCACGTGTTTGTAGGGACACCAAAAAAAAAATCTTTCAATTCCCTAATGATAAAAAAATGGCTGAAAATTCGCATTGGAGGTTTTTCGTTGAGCCCGATTAAATGCCGTATTTCGCATTTCGCTAGGTTCTAGAAATATGCCGTCGCGACGCGTGTCAACGACTTACCGTTCGTAGCACAAGATCGAGGCAGAGGCTTCCGCGAACGGTTTTTTGATACAATCAATTTTTGGGGTTAAAATAAATTTGGCACCCCCAGGTCGGAATGACCACAGAGGGGAAATTTTTCACCTCTCTTTTTATCTAAACATTTTCATCGATTTATTTTGATTCTTAAATATTAAGGAAAACAAACAAAATTCTCGGCACCGTGATTTTTTAAGACGCCCTTTTCAATACTGCTTTCCGCATTCCGCTAAGTATCGAGATATGGTTTCACTACGCGAAATTTCAAAAGCATCTAGACGCCGTACCGTTTGACGCACAGGCTTCTCGATAAGTTTGTGTCGGCCCACTCCATGGGGTCTATCTAGCCAAAGTATCAGTATATAAACATTTTACGTCGTCAGTTTTATATATCTCACGTTCATAAATTTTGCAAGATTCGAAAACGCCTTCAACACGTTCGCTAAAATCGCAAATAAAATTATCTTTTCGTGGTCTGATGTTTTTAAGTAAAATCGACATTTTTATAGAACTTTTGACGGCTTACAAAAAAATATTTAAAATTATTTTTATCCGGGTTACCGTTTCAAAGATATCGTCGTTTGTTTTTTTTCAAATTTGAATGCGTCGCAATATTTTTTAAAAAATTGTGTCACATGGCACTTATTGTATACTTTGACACCCCAAAGGATATTTTCCTGAATATGTTTTCGCGCTGCTCAAAAGGGCCAAAAACCTGTTTTTAACGGGAAATTTTCATTAAATTTTTTGACACCCTAAATTTGACTGGGTAACGTCAAGTCAAATGTATTTTTCATAAATATCTAGACGTTCTTTAGTTTTTATACGTAAACTTTTCCGATTTCAACTTTTCTTAATTTTGGGGGCATCGCGACGGTATATTTATCTGTAGTAGTCAAAAAAGCCGAAAACCCAATTTTCGCTTTTTCACCCTTTTTGGCCGTCTGTATAAAAAAGGTCGAGCCATTAAACTTTTTTAGAGACCATTCCACTACAATTAATTTTTTTTTTTAAACTTTTTCGATTCGAATTATTGTTTCATTATTTGTTTTTATAAAGTTAAAGCCGTCGCGATGCCAAACGGAGAGAAGATCGTGAATTGTCAAATGATGTTGTGGAAGGGAAAGTTATAGTTTTGGTATGACAGGGAACTAGTAACAACAAAATAAACATTAATAATGTCCGCTCTGCAGACGACTCCATCCAAATTGCACGAAGTGCGGAGGAATACAGATATAGAATAATCGGGTGGTCATGGTAAACAAAACCATCCAACACCAACCATTAAGAGGAAAAAAACTTCGGTTACAATAAGGGGGGAGAAATATGAAATATTTAAACTGATTTTCCAAGGTAAAATAAAAAAAATACGGATCTGGAAGAAGACGCTTTTCCAGGTTAAAAAACTTGAGACAATGGGCAGGAATAAAATCAATCATGCTTTTTATGTATTTCGTGGATAGAAAAAGAGGGACTTATATAATATAATAAATAAGGCATCCAAAGAAGAAAATTATTACTATTGATAATAATTAGCCAGTCATGTTTAATTGACTTAAATTTAATCTCTCTGTAAAGTGTCCCTTTGTATCATTCTTTCAATTTCTTTTAAACGCAGTAACGTAGTAAAAGGCAGTAAAAATTGACAAAAAAGATTAAAGAAGGAGGAGGGAAATAATAGGGAATTACTAAACAACAATGTCCTCTTTAAATACGATAATAACTGTAAATTTTTTTGTAATAATTAATATTTTTATGCACAGCAAACGTATTTTACTTCCTACCTTATTTAATTGGGGTTATGAAATATGAAATCTTTAAACTGATTTTCCAAGGTAAAATAAAAGAAAAAAAAGGATCTGGAAGAAGACGCTTATCCAGGTGGCGCATTTTATAAAAAAACCGGTATTTTAAGCAATTATTTATTTAGAGTGAAAATTAAAAAAAAAACTTCTAAATACTCGTGTTTTCCCTACAAGTAAATGAAAAGTTTGTCGGTCTCTAAATAGTATCAACTTCTTGTAACTTATCCGTGTTTTGTGTGGTTACACGATTTACGTTGTGGGAAAGTACCCGGTAAACTTTGTTAATTCCAGTTTGTGTGGAACAGCAGGTGTCAGCAATATGAGATTTAAAATCCTGTTAAATTCTGTTTACATTATTGCCGTTGATGAAAAACTTTCAGTTAAATGGTTTGCGGCATTGTTAAAAAATAGAAGTTGGTATTGGTTGGTAATAAATTATTTAAAATATATTTTTTATGTTTGTGAAAATTGGTGGATAAATTAACGCGGAAAGCCTAAATATGTAATATTTAAATTGGAAAGTTTCAAAACATTAGTTCTTTGAACTTTATTTAAAGAAAACTTTAATGAGAGCCTTTAACCTTTAATAGGCCTTTGTACTCGTAGCTCTCCAAAGAAATTTTATTAGCATCAAAGTAGGTAATATATCCTACACTTAAAGAATTAATTGTATTGTTTTATATTAACACTTTGTTAAACACAAAATTACTTTTTTATATAGTGTTTATTCCGTATACGTATTTTAATCATTATTTAATCATTTGGTAACATGTTCCTGAAGTTTCTTGATTCCAATATTTATTACATTTTTGTTATTTTTACACTAGTGGTTTTTACTTGAGAGACGCGTCCCCAGGGGTACAGACTATAGAGACATGTCTCGAAGATTTGGGTGGTAGGTCTGAAATACCTTTTGCGGATTAACAGACAAGAAAAGAACGAAAGTGTCTAATTCTGGGAGGGAGGCTATTAGCAAAAGGGTCGGATCTTAAATTTACAGTTAAGATAGAGGCGCTTTAACTGTGGCTTGTGGTGCTAAGATTAAGCATCTTGACTTATGTAAATAGACATCGCGACATGTAAAATAAAAAAACCAACCTGTGACAATAATTTAATTGCCCACACCTAAAACATCGAGAAATGAAGAAGAGAATAATCGTATCGGAGAAATGTTGGTATACCACGAGCATGAAAATAATAGATAAATTTAAAAATATGGACATCGACGTAATAATCATAATGAGACAAAGAAAATGGGAAAAGAAAAATAACAAATAAACAGTGTTTTATTGCTACAGTGGAGTGTAAGAATTCTGATTATGAAAAAAAAAAAACTAGAAACTCATAAATGAAAGAATTTATAGACTCAAAAGAACCATGTTAGGTAACAAATATTATAATCATAGGGGCAGATACACATATAATAGACCAGAGATAAAAAAAGATAAATTAATAAAAGTTTTACTAGGTCAAATCTAGCAAGTAAACATATCCAAGAAGTTTTTTTAGTAGCAGACCCAAACGGCAAAAAATAAAAAAATATTAATGACAAAGCAGGTTTGGTGGAGAAAAAGAATTATCGAAATGTGTTAAGCAAATTAACTAAAAATAACAAACGGCTTCTAGCGCCACAAGAATATCTATAACTATACTTGGACAAAATAAGAATAAAATTTCAAATGGAGATAAAATTTATAGTAAAAACATTTAAGTGAAAAAAAATTTAAATGTGGATTTAACCCTAAACTGCTCATTACTAAAATAAATATGCTCGGAATAAAAAAAATTCAAAAAAGATTAATACGGATAGAGGATAAAAAAAAACTAGGTAGTTAAAGAAAAGTGAATTTAGGGTATTAGGCTGCAAAGAAAAGAAAATACGGACAGATGGAAAAATATATAGGAAACATGAGAACTTGAAGATGAGTATAAACAAAGTAGCAATGGTATCTATACGAACAGAAGAAAGAAGACAAATGATAGGTATATTCTAAGGAATGTATAAAAAAAAAGCAAGAGCTGAACTATAGGCTACTAACGTGGTTATATGTGGAGAATAGTAAACGGCTTTCAAATATGGAGGTTCATTCTGAGTCAGTTCGTCTAGCTAGTAACAGCGAAAATAAACTGAGCGTGGTCTTTTAATAATTCCTTTATACTTTTAATAAGTTATCTATAAAAATAAATTATAGGTATTTAAGATACGTGTTAAAATTGCTATCTAGTGAGTGTATAGTTTTTACTAAGGATCTGGGATCCCCGCTGGGGTCCCAAGTTTCCCAGAACCCATGGCAGGGGTGGAAGAGTCGCCAATGGAAGCAGACAGTCTGTTAAGTAGCAACAGCATTTTATCTCAATCTATAAACTTAATTAATTCTCAACA